>JANTPZ010000569.1:0-34043 GCA_025593235.1 Vachellia pachyceras | reverse complement strand
TTTTTGGTGGATTCAAAACTAGACAGTATGCCCATGTTCATGGAGATGCCCCACACCCACACACAGCAAATCTAGAATGGGGAATGGTGATTTTTTGATCATTGGATAAACGTTTGAATAATAACTTCGAGTGCATTTTAGAAATAAAAAAAAATTGGATAAACGTTGTGAAGTGATTTTTGATGGAAAGTAACTCAAAAGAAAATGAATCTCATTAAGTAATACACATATATTATTTTATATGGAGATAAAATTAGGGGAAAATGAAACAAAAGTAATTAGAATGTCTCAAGTCTCCATCCGTAATACATTTTAGGGAGTAAGAACTTTTTAGGGTGTGTTTGGGAAATTCGTAGGGAGAAATGAATTTATAGATTTCAAGGTATTTTACGGATTTACATATGGTTTTATGGATTTTAAGATGGTTTTAATGAATTTCAAAATAATTTTTACAGATTTCAAAATGATTTTAAATTAGAATATGTGTACCGTATGAGAAACGGTATTCCCAACCAAACATTTAATCATTCTCCCCGTTTAGAATGCATTTTACTTTCTGTCTGTGCCAAAATGGTTCCTTCTGAAAAATGCATTATGACCTGACAATGCATCATCCCATGATCTTCAAAATGGTTCCACAACACACAATCACACATGCAGTCTGGACAAGAGGCGTTTATTAAAAAATAATGGTGGAGGTAACTTGTGACTGTTAGGGGTGAGTAATGGGCGGGTTGGGGCAGCCCGTACCCCAACCCGTAGCCCGCCCATTTAAGTTTCACGGGTACAGGAACGGGCTTACCCGTGCCTCAACCCATTTAACAATTCTTAAACGGGCTAAAGAATATACGGGCGGGTTTAAACGGGTAATGGGCAGCCCGTATAAAAAAGAGAGAGAAAATAGAGAGAAACAACTAATGAGAAACAGAGAAACAGCCAATGAGAAACAGAGAAACGGCCAATGTTTGTTTGTCATATAACTTGAGAAAACACTGATATTATATGAAGCATTATTAATGACAGAACCTGATACAACATTTATAACTCTGTATTGCACAAGAATTCAATGAAGTGGCACTAGATCATTCCATTTTTGTACAATGTAAAAGAATAGATAATGTTCACATAAGGAGGACCATTAACATTTCTTGTAACTTATCGTAACAATAAAACCTGATGAATATAGACTCAAAGGCATACCCAGTTAGTCAATATCACATGCTTGAGCTCTCAAGCAGATGCCATTATTGGAGAAAAAAGTTAAAAAAATCCAAGGCACAAATCAAACCTGGGTTTCTTCATTTACACCATTCTTCAACCATGATCTACAAAGTGCATAGAGAGACGAATCCTCTATAATTCTCACCTAAAGCAATGAAACACTATCTAATTAGCAAGATGTTGAGGAGTTACCCTTTTCATTTAATGAGCTGAAGCAATGAGGACTAAGGAGTTACCCTTTTCATGTCCTGTGCATGTCTGAAAAGTTGCCAAAATTACATCAAACATGGGTTTTTCAGCATGTATGAAACCATAAAAACATGAATGAATCAAACCAGCAAGCCATAAGTTCAGCATGGGTTGTTCATAATGTATCAAACCAGCAAACCACCACCCATTCTTTTTCTTGCTTGTTTTTCAGAATGGGTTTTCCAGTGCTCAGTGATCAAACCAGCAAGCCATATGTTACTTTAACTTGAAATAAACGAAGGTGAAGATGAACAGATTCCATGACTTCAAGATCAGAACAGTTTAATGAAGATCTGTTTTTTTTAAGATCAGAACAGTTTTACAAACAACAGATCTGTTTATTTTTATTTGTCAGAACAGTTTAATGAAGATCAGTAGACTTCCAGACTTGAATTGAAGATCAGCTTGCCTCGGCACCTCGCAAACGAAGTCGCAAAAGGAAGGTAAAGATGAAGCTGCCCTCGGTGCAGACGCAATAATCGATTCTGAGCTCGCAAACGAAGTCGCAAAAGGAAGGTGAAGATGAAGCTCGCCGATCTTTGAGCTTTGAGCTCGGTGCTCGACCTCAATGAATGATTCTAGGGCACACGCAGCTGAGAGTCTTAACCTGAAGCTGAAGGTTTCAGCGACGACGCGACGAGTAAACAAGACAAGTAATGAACTAAATGAGACCTAATAACCTCAAGGCTTAAACCAGCTAGCTGGGCTGCTGGGCAGCGCATTATGGGCTCAGATGTTGGGGGCATTCTTTCATTTTGAGCCAAGGCTTTCTGGGTTTGTTTGTGGTTCACATTTTTTTTTTGAAAAAATATACGGGCGGGCTACGGGCAGCCCGTAGCCTAACCCGTAGCCCGCCCGTTAGGATTTATATGGGCGGGTAAAAAACCCGCCCGTCACGGGTTCACCGTGGGCGGGTTTAAACGGGTATTTTCTTGCGGGTTCCGGGCGGGCCGTCCGGGTACGGGTTCGCATGCTCTCCCCTGGTGACTGTAACCATAGAAAGCTGTGTTTTAAGATTGACGACGTGTGAAATGGCCAGCGTGTCAGAACCTGATCGACATAGTTTTGTTGGGATGAGGGATTAGAGTTAGGTGCAGGTCTCTTGTTTGGAGCATCCATTGACAAGTTGCTTCGACCTGTGGACAGTGATGGGAAGCTCAGCACTCGCATTCTAATCAACTCGATCTGCTAAACAACCTACTTGTTCCCATCCACTACCTCACAGCCTCTGTTGGAGGCCCACCCTCCAACCCCCTTTCCATTACCGCCTGAACTCTGCTATGCGCATGACCCTGTTTATGGTGTTTTACTTTTAGCTCAAGGCGTTTGCTCTGTCTTTGTCCCGATCAGGATAAGCATGTGCGTACTCAGCTATGAAATATAATAAACAATAAAGGGCCTGGTGACAAAACTTCACATTCGAGTGACGCCAAGCCCCCTTATACAAATTCAGCACACGCAACCACCTGAATGACCCCACATAATCTTATGCGTGGCCGCTGTGATTTTTCACTTTTGGGTTTAAGTATTGAAATCGCAGTTTTATAGAATTCGTGTTCCTTTTATTTTCATTCTGCACCTGTGGTAAAGCTCTTCTGTGTTTCTTTATGCCACGAGGCATGATGCCTGATGCCTTTGTCAGATTCCAGGCGGTGCCAACTTGTCCAGCTGCTCTGTCATCGTCCCAGCCAGCATCACCCACTCACTAGTAATCTTCATGTACACTCAAGAGATTTTAAACAATAACAGAGCTTTCAATCAATTTAATTAACGTGTTCAGGTGCAGTTTTACGTTGAGTACACAGTGCTTTCGATTATGAAAGGCGTTGAATGTTTCCCTTTAAACTCACTCCTTAATAGTAACTATACTGCTCGAGTTTCAACCTCTGTTTGCGATAGATCACAACCAGTTAGCACGCGTAAGGCTTGGTTTTGGGAGAGCATCTGCTCCTTCTTTATATGGACAACACGGTTCCCAGCTCATAAATAAAGGAGAAGCAATAATACCTTCACATGAATAAAAGAGAAGCAATAAGTGTGCGCATCCCTCCCAGAGAAATTAGAACCGGGTTTGCACAAAATAAAAAACTTGGTTCGCCACTTTTCTCGGCCCCTATTCAATCTTTTATTTCTTAACATTTTTGGGCTGTTGGATTTTTTCCTCCTTCTATGTTGGGATGCAAGTGCCCAAGTAAGTGGGAACGAACGTAAAAGAAAAGGCCCAAAAGGAGGATGTTCGGGGGTCCACCCGAATAGCCGTTTATTCGGACCGACTCTGACTAGCAATATTGCACGCTTTTACTTAGTACTCTACCATATTGTTAGAGTGAAGTGCTTGCCCAGACCTCCAAGAGACGCCTTTTTCTTTCTTCCCCCCACCTGCTGGCATTTCAGAATCCCCTTGTGCAGCAATCTCTGAGCCATTTCTAGCCAACCTACAGTAATAATATCTGAGGTTGCCTGCCTGGATTTCTATGCTAAACTGATTTTGCCCACAATAAAATTATGCTAGAAATGCATGCTGGGTCCGATCTGATTGCTTCTCATCCTATACGGTACTCCAATCTGCCTTCTGCCTCATCATATAATGAGAATCAGTTGGATACTTGGAGGACAGTACTGTGTCATGGAGTTTGAATTTTGTGCTTAGCCTTCATGCTCTAGTAGAAGAGTTTATTGCTTACTCATTAATTTTATGGAATAACGTTTTATAGATTGCAATACTAAAATTTGTCCAGGAGTATTAATGAGTGCATAAACATGTTCTGTTTGATAGGTTTACTCTGTCGGTAGTTTTTACCTTTCTCTTAAGTGGGACATTCGTGTTCTCAACTCATGTTACATGAAAGATGTTTTTCTGTTGCTGTGACTTTCAGCAATATTTTGTGAGCGATAGAGAGAATAAAAAAGATGGAGGCAACAAGCCTGTGGAAGTTAAGAAAGTTGAAATTCCTAAGGAGGCGTCTTCTGAGGAAACCTGCTGAAGAAAGTAGTGAAGTCGCCTCAGTGGCTGAAGTAAGCTCTGAGCCCAATTCTGCTGTTTCTGAAGAGAGAAATGACGTAACAACAGAGCAAAATAGTGGAAACACTAGACAAGAAAACTCTGGTGATCAAGAAGCAGCAGAAGAGACTCCAGAAATCAAGGTTCCTGCCCTCTCCTTTTTTACTTAATCTAATATAACTACACCTTTGCTTAATTGCAGGATAAGTATATCTATCCTCTCTTGTATGCTAATTTTTGTTCCATCATCCAGCTCGAGACTGCTCCTGCTAATTTCCGTTTTCCTACTACAAATCAAACAAGGCATTGCTTTACCCGATATGTTGAATATCACCAGTGAGCCGTAGTTTATTTTTGCCTTTTGCTTCTATCATGATCGTTGCTGACATAATATGGAGAAATGCACTATTTCTGATATATTTATCTTTGAATTCTTGTGTAGGTTACCTGCATAGCTGCAAAAGGAGAGGGTTCCCCGGAATATGAGAAGTTTGCAAAATATTATTGTTCTCTTTGCCCTGGTGAATGGGTATGTATAATTGTCTATCAAAAGTTAACGACTGTCTAGCTTTCTGCCAATTGGCAACGAGTGGATCTGTTTATCCATTTAGATATTTTGACTTGCATATTTTCCTTGCTTTTCACTGATTCCGTGTCAAATATCTATCGAACTATGAGCTTTCCAGACCCTGATCTTGCAATGGAGAAGCATCATTTACTTTTTTTTTCGGTGAAGGAAGCATCATTTACTTTGTTACTATTCTAAATTTTCCAAGATAACTGTATCTTGTATTAAATAACACTGGCTCTTTTTAAGTGAGAGAAAACTTTCTTAGTGTCTCAGATCCTTTCGGACCCAGACTAATCTGGGGTCGTCACGTAAGGGACTTCTCAGGGTTCGAGCCTAAAATCTAACTGGTACGCGACACCTTGCATTCCCCTTGTCAACCAGTCAGATCAGCCCTGGACTTTTTCAATGTTGAGAAATGTCTGGTTTTCTGCAATTCAAATATAAGTCAAATCAGAAATTTGTTGAAAATGACAAAAATAACAACTGTAGTCATGAAGTTAATTAGGTTGCATGGGAAAGGTACCTGTACATGTATAGGTACGTAATACTTGGGATTCTCATTGGTATAGTTAGTTTCTGACTTTCTGGCAGCCGACCTTTTGCCACCTTTAAGTTTTATTCTGTCAACATGCCTTTAGGCTTTTGGTTTTTGGGACTCAACTGTGTGTATATGGTGCATTCTTTGAAAATGAAGTTTCCGTTGTTTACAAGATTAAGGTTCAATCACCTGGCCAAACTGTTACGTAACATATTATGATAGGAATCCAATTTCTACTTCTATTTTACAGATTCTAACATATTATTTCATCTTCTAGAAATTGCCAGATTGACAGATGGAATGAACAAAGGGAAAACGGACCATTTCCAGGTCCTCTGTAGTTGGTGTCAGTCTAAAATGGCTGGCACAATTTGATTAAATCCTTTCGCATTTAAATTTCTGTTCTGCGGAGAGAGAAACTTTCATGGCTTCGCAGGAGGTTCAATTTAACGCGCTGGGTTAATAAGAAATTTTTGGCTATGTATTTGAAGTAGCTTGAATTGGATGCGGATGCTTCGAGTATTTATAGAGATGTTTTCTGTCATGAGGAGAAGCCAAACCTATCTTTTAGAAGCCAAGTCAAACCCCTCTTGTATGCTTTCCTACTTTCAAATTGCTTGCCAGCGGGCTAATAGGGATTCAGAGGAATCGACCTCTGGTGAATGGTTATACCTTAGCGGTCTGTGCTTATATGGGTCTCGTTTGTTGCTTCTCAGTTCTCACAGACTAATAATTTAATTTTGTTTTTATCTTTATTTTAGTGTTCGATTTTTTAAGAAAAAATGAATGCGCCTAATTAGATACTTCGGAAGTAGAATTGCCTTCTAAACCTAAAAAAATTGCACTGGAATCTTGTTGTACATAACTCCTAAATAATGTAAATATTTATAGATTTTATAATCATAATAAATCATAAGATGCATTTAAACATCAATATATTAAAGTATTCAAAAAATAAACAAAAATATGAAGTTAAACAAATAGAATCTAAAATAAAATTGAGGAATAGAAATGTAAATGATCAATATAGCAAGTGAATTATATTATTTACAAGCAATGCATGAAATATGCACTGTAAAGGGAAATTGGAAAAATACACCTTGTATTACCAGAAAGCAGAAAGAGAAAATTCCTAATCGTGACTCATGATGAGTATAATTCTTCACCTGTGGAATATCTCACTGATATTTTCAATTTTCTCCTTCCCGAATCTGAAATTGACTGACGTTGCGGTTTAGCGGGAGCAAGCGAACAATCACAATGCGCGAATGCAAGGATTCGTGAGAAATGAAATGAGGATAAAATCAGCCGAAAGGTAGAGGGGCCTTGTCCGCTTAAAAGCTTCTCGCTTCTCTTCATCTGCTGCTGTGACTGAAGCGACATGTCTTTCCATTGCTGTCTGAGCAGCACCCCCTTTCAAAGCCTTCAACTTGCCACGGTTGCCCCTTCATCATCCTCACGCCTTGTTTTCCGAAAAGCCCATAGAATTCCAGTTAATCCCCTTTCCCCACGTGGCCACTTTCCCAAACTACCCTTGCACCATCTCACTAGAGCTCTTTCAACCTCTGCTGCTGTCCAAACATCTCCCGCCACACCCTCATCTACAAGTAACAAGACTACTGATAACAAGGGTGATTCCTTCTTCTTCTTCTTGCTGTGAAACTCAAATATGGAATTTTGATGTTGATGCTTGGGTGATGTAGGTGGGAAAGCTCCGTGGAAAGCAGCTATAGACTTCAAGTGGATAAGGGATAATAAGGAAGCAGTTGCCGCCAACATAAAGAATCGAAACTCTAATGCTAATTTAGAGCTTGTGCTTGAACTATATGAGAAAACTTTTAATCTTCAGAAGGTTAGGTTTCTCTACAAGCCATATTATTTGTATTTATTTTATTTATAATTATGGTAATTTGGGCTTTTCTTGATATTCAAATTGCAGTATAATGTTTATCCGTATCTTAGTGATATTGCTTAATCCTGAGCGATTACCATGTTGAAACTTTTTTTAGCTCAATTGCATAGTACGGACAATCAATTGGGAAATGAAGAAAGGGAAAACGTCCTTCTCTTCTCAATGCTTTAGCTAATTTGTCTCTCAAAGATAGCAGGAAGTTGAGAGGGTTCGTGGGGAAAGGAATGATATAGCAAACAAGATGAAAGGGAAAATGGAACAATCAGAACGTCAGAAACTCATTGAGGAAGGTGCTCTTGGAGAGTTTATCATCCATTAGGCTTTTTTCCGGTGTTCAAGTACCTAAACCTGTCGTATTGTGCATGCAGGAAAAAGTCTGAAGGATCAGCTGGCTGCCTTGGAAGAAGAGCTTGTCAAGCTTACCGATGAGCTCCAACAGGAAGCACAATGTATACCGAATATGACTCATCCAGATGTTCCAATAGGAGGAGAAGATAGTTCAAGAATAAGAAAGATGGTATGTCCATTATTAAAATTCCCTGCCTTTTCGTTTCCTGTCAAGAGAAGGTTTTGTATTGACCTTCTTCATGCTCGAATTCATTTTCCTCAAGTATTAATTTAGTGTGCCCCTTTTAGGTTGGTAGTCCTCGCAAATTTAGCTTTGTTCCCAAGGATCATCTGCAACTTGGAAAGGAACTTGATCTTTTTGATTTTGATGCTGCTGCTGAGGTATACCCATTGTTTAATATAAGGTATTAAATCATTATATCTTGGAGGTTCATGTATTGTAATAGTATTGGACATTGTTTCTCCATCGAGTGTTTCATCTGAGGCTTCCCTTTTCTCACAAACATTATTTTTATCTAAAGCATTTTATTGATTTTGAAAGTTTGTACTTCTAAATGAAATGCAATACATAATTATTTTCAGTTCTGTCTTACATGTATCTAATGTACTGCTCACTCTACCAGATCAGTGGTTCAAAGTTCTATTACCTGAAGAATGAAGCGGCTTTGTTGGAGATGGGTCTTTTAAATTGGACACTCTCAGAAGTAATGAAGAAAGGCTTTACCCCATTAACAACTCCTGAAATTGTTCGCTCCTCCGTTGTAGAAAAATGTGGATTTCAACCACGTGGAACAAATACCCAGGTTTGTGATAATATTTTCCAGACATCACTCGTTTCCTGTCAAGTTATGTTAAAATAATTTTGCGTCACAAGGCTAAGAAGAAGTGCATAAAGCTGATATAATGAACCTGATAGTTTATTCTAGTATGATGCAAATCGATACTGTGAAGCTTTCCTTGCTGCTACTACTGCTTTCATTTTGCTGAATTGATGTAACAAGCAGCATAGCATGTATTGATGCTATATGCCAACTATTAAACAGGTATATTCCATTGATGATAGTGATCAATGCCTCATAGGCACTGCAGAAATTCCTGTAGCGGGCCTTCACATGGATTCTATACTTGCTGAGTCATTGTTACCACTGAAATACGTTGCACTTTCTCATTGTTTCCGAACTGAGGCTGGTGCTGCTGGTGCTGCGACAAGGTAAAACCATCTTTTGAGACACTCTGTTGAATGTTAACTCCCAAATTATTAACACGTGTGTGTGTGTCCTTAATCTCCAATGATGAACCTTAAATCACATATTTTAACTGTTATTTAATAGCAGTTAATACAATATTCATGCTGCATTAATCATTCTGGATTTATTGGACCATCTGTAGCCGCTATATGTTTAACATCTTATCCTAGATGGTGATGGTAATAATTAGAGAAATCTCCAGCACCTTCGTCATCTGTATGATTGTTTCAGGAATGTCAGATATGCCAATACAAATTGATCCTGCTATGAATCTTTGAATCGTGTTTTTTGATGATGTCTATAATTGTCAGGGGTCTTTACCGAGTTCACCAGTTTAGCAAGGTTGAGATGTTTATATTTTGCCGCCCTGAGGAGAGTGAACACTACCATGAGGAGCTTATTACAATGGAGGAAGGCCTCTTCTCATCCCTAGGCTTACATTACAAGTAAGCTGCCTCATCCCTTTCTTAATCTTCAAATAATTCGTTTTTTCTTTTCTTTTTTTTTTTGTGATTGTGAATTTTTTCGGCAGAACTATGGACATGGCCTCTGAAGATTTAGGTGCCCCTGCTCATCGAAAGTTTGATGTGGAAGCATGGATGCCCGGCTTAGAACGGTTTGGTGAGGTATTTGCTTCGACTCATCAACTTTCATGGATACATCTATAAAATTCTCTTTGCCTCTGGTCCTCAAAGTATCGCTTCTTCCGTCCATGATTTTGATTCATAATTTATCTAGAGAAAGCAAGTATAGCAGTTTAGTGAGCTTACACACAAGAGCTGCAACTTGCTGTTTTTTTTTTTCACGAATGTCATAGAGTTCTGTTTATGATCTGCTATCCTTCTTGAAATATTTCCTCACTTGATTTAGCATTATGATCAGATATCAAGTGCATCAAACTGCACAGATTATCAGAGCCGTCGATTAGGAATTCGGTATCATCCATCAGGGCCACCAATCACAAACGCAAACACAAAGAAAGCTAAGGGCAACCTTGCTCCACCACAATTTGTCCACACATTAAATGCAACCGCTTGTGCAGTACCTCGGATGATTATTTCTTTGCTCGAGAATTACCAGCAAGAAGATGGATCTGTTGTCATTCCTGAGCCCTTGAGGCCCTTCCTGGGTGGCCATAGTATCATATCCTCAAAATCTGGATAGAATATATTACTATTACAGTCACTTCCATTTACTGGATTATTGCGGCATTGAAGTGTAGGAGTAAAGTGTCTAAGATCAATTGATCAAAGAGAATGTCTATTATTACACAGAACTGTTCAAGATTGCTTAGCAAATTTGCAGCTGATCTAGGAAGTTTACCCCGCTAGACTGATATGATGTTACATCGTCAGAACTTTCGGCTGCGTACACTTTTGATGTCAATCGATGCAATGATTAAATACTTTTATATGGTGTTTAGAATATCCTCCAATTTTGCTCCCCGCCTGTCTTCTCTTTGCAGCATTCCGTAAAGTACGATTCTTCATGTCTCGTGGATAGAAGTCGAATGTAGTTTCCATTTCCTTGTTTCTTATTTCATGGGCCAAACGATACACTTAAAATTTAAGTAATCCCTTAGATTTCGTCTTGTTCTTGACTTGTGGGTGAGTTCAACCTTTATCTAAAATTTCCACTTATGTATCAAAAAAAAAAATCCACGTCTTCAAGTCATCCCTTCGCTTCTTTTCCGCAGCCAGGCCCCATAATACTCTGTTCTGCCTCAAATCTGAATTTAAGTCCAAACTGTGGGAATTAGATCATGAGCTTGTTTGGTTTTTCTTCCTAAAACCTAAGTTTGGTTTCAAAATCTAGATTTTACCTCAAAACCTAAATTTTGTTTAAATATTCACATTTTTCAAAAAATTATTTTAGATGCAAAATTTCGGTTTGAAACATAGGTTTTGAAAAATCTATTTTCTTGTTAAATTATACATTCTCCCCTAATAAATTTTATCTTTCCTACTTTTTCTTTGTTTCTCTTTCCTCTTTCCTACCTGCCTTTTGCCTCGAAATATGTAAAAGTCAGTAATTTTTCAAACACAATCACCTTTTAAAATCTAGATTTTATCTCAAAATCTGTAAAAGCTATTCTTTAAAGTTTATTCTTCAAAACTTGAAAATCAGAATTTATAAAAGTTATTTTCAAGAAAACCTATAAACAACCTCTCTGTGTCAGCACGTGAGCTGAGGGCGTAATGATGCGATCAAAAAGCGAGAGATACATGTGTCATCCTTTCACAGAGAGATCATTTTATGTGGAAAAATAAATTTTGGTGCAACTTACCTACAAAGAAATCATTTTGCGGCGATTGCCTGATTTTGCCTTTGGTAGCGTTACAATTTGAGCCAAGCGTTCTTTTAGAACTAGGTTTGTTTAATTACCATTGCGACCGTGTTCATTCTACCCATCATATAATGAACAAGACATGCCATGGCAATGATATTAACAGAGTGACAGGGAAGTTATGTGGGTTTGGATCAGATTCGATAATTCGATTGAGGCATAAACTTGGGAGAGTTATCCCTGTCCCGTACAAGCAGGGTTCTTTTTTAATTCTGCCAACTGTTAGCTACCCCCCCCCCCCAACACCTAACAAGTAAGAGGGATCTTGACCATGCTTTCTCTGTCTATGAATTATGAGCTGGAACATCCCATGCCTTCATTTTTATGATTTAATTAACTACACCCGTATCCATATCTTATCAAAATAATATCATGTACTTGTTTAATACTTATTCGGTACCCTCATTCATTTTACATAGACGCTTGTCCAGTGATAGTTGTGTGTATAATTATATCATATTCTTCAGTTTCGGTCCTTCGTGTTCATATTTATCAAAATCATATCATGTACTTGTATATATTTTATCAGAAACAGACCATTATTTATCGAACAAGTGAATGATATTCATAACGGGAATTGGGAAATCTGTCAAAGACTCGATAAGTCAGCCATGAATCCTTTTATTTTCCAAAAAGAAACTATCTTCTCGTGTGATACCTGGGCCCTTACTCTTAATTCCTAATGCCAACGGCTAGCGCTCTTGGCAAGCCAAGAGGAAAACTTCTCTAAACCAGCCATCTTCTAATGCGAATAAGCATATATATGCTTACAAACAGGCAGTGAGAGAACCAGGAACAAAAGAAAAGATATGAATAGGTGGCCAAAACCCATAACCATCTGGCGAAGAGAGATCAACACCCATCAAACCTCTCTAGTTTTAGACTCTACTTGAAGTGACTACCAAGCATAATGGCATGATTGTTAAAAAGACAAACAACCACACACACACCACAGGCGCACATCTAGCTAGGTGCATGTGTTTGGTGTGTATCAATTAAGCAACTGCCAACAAATACCATATTAAAAAATCCTTCTGAAAACCTAGATGATGTGACGTGCAGATTAATGGTGTAGTTTTCCGACCAAATATGACAAAAATCAGCTGAAAAGTGCAACTAAACAAAATGGTGACGATCTGCCATGCATTCAGTTGAAGATGAAGGCAACCGCTCAACTAAAATGATTCCTCTCCGTGTTTTCTCTATCACTACTTGCATGTTTTTGTAGTATCCCTGCGTTTGTCTTATTCCTGGCAGAAAGATTAAGTGATTCTTTATGTGTGTGCAGACACACTCATAGTTTGTGCTGTGTTCGCGCTTTTTTTCCACCAAAAAAAAAATCAAATTATATGGAACGTTAAAAAGTATACTCCCCTCAATATAGAGCTGCAATGTCAGAATCCAGTATATGACTCGTTTGAGAACGCGGTAGAGAAATACTTTTTACGTAAATCGAAGTAAATATATGAAAAAAATTATCTCGTTCTACGGAAAAACATTGTTGAACGTGCGTTTGAGTTTTGAAAACGTTGTTCCAAACAAGCCCATATTCATAGTTTTGTCGAAGATTTATATTCCATGTCAATGCAGATGTTGATAACATATTTTCGATCTGCTGGTTATTAAATAGGTATTAAGGGCTTGTTTGGAAACCAATTCTAGAACCTAGATTTGGTTTCAAAACCTAAGTTTTACCTCAAAATCGAGGTTTTGTCTAAGTAAAATTTTTTTTCCCAAAAGCTATTTTGGTTACAAAACCTCAGTTTGAAATCTAGGTTTTCTCTTTCCTACTTTTTCCTCTTTTCACTTTTTTGCCTCGGAATCCGTAAAAACTAATAACTTCCCAAACATAAATCACCTTTCAAAACCTAGGTTTTGCCTCGGAATCTGTAAAAACTATTTTTTAAAATTTATTCTCTAAAACCTAAATTTTACCTCGAAATCTGTAAAAGTTATTTTTAAAATCACGTCCAAACAAATTCTAATTGTCGAGGAAGCAATTTGTCAAGAGTCTATATAACTTATTTCAATGTACTGATTCCTCTTTTTTTTGGGTACGCTGTACTGATTCCTCTTAATCAGCTAGCTAGCATGTTAGCAGTCCATTATTTTGTGATGAATGCATATCTTAAAGATGTTATTAAGTCCGTTTGGATAGCCCGTTAAAAAAACAGACACAGATTCCGACGTAGTTTATGTGAGAGGAATTTTATCTCGGTAAACGCATCCGTTGATGAAAATGGCTTACCAAACAGAGCCAATAACAGTAGTGCTACTACGTACGTATCTGTCAAAGCCAGCGACGTCTTCGCAACCGTCTATTAACATAATGTATTTTGTTTTTATTTTTCCGAGGGCAAAGATTTTTCTCTGCACGAAAGCACGTACCCTTTGAAACTACTGTGAAGGCGTTAAGATTGGATCTAGGTGTATGTCGTTTCTTTCCAATTTTGAATTCTGCCGAGTTTCGGCTACGGGAGAGGGCATTTATATGTTTTCAGCTTTAATTTGTGGTGCCAACTCATCACTGGTTTGAACTTTACAACGCATGCAACGATTACAAGTGTTTGTGTCTGTGTGGCCCCAAGGGTTTCCTACGAGCTGTCTTGTTGGTTGTAGCGTTGGGTTTTCTAATTTCAATTAATACTTTTATGTAAGTTAAGGTAAATATGTGAAAAATATTACCTCATTTTACAGAAAAATACTGCACTCCAAATATTGAGTCAAACATATTAATATGTGTAAAGACTAAAGACCTGATGTTTGCCACAAAAATAAGAAGAGTGAGTAAAGATTACCATTGGAGAGTTCAAAGTCGCAAACACCAATACAGTGGAAGGAACGTTGGAATTTGCAACCTCGAGAAAATTTCGTCGATGGTGCAGATTAGACATTAATGACGACAAATATCGTCAATGATACGTATGCCTCTCTGCTGGTGTACCTATTCATTCATCATATACTATCTAATTAACAATAGAGTAATAATCTGTCCTTCTATTCACAGCTATATATGATAGACAGAGCAAAACAGCGATAAAATTATTCGATTCTTTATACCCAAAAAAAAAATTATTCGATTCTACATGCGAGGATGATGATTCTTCCATTACATACAAGTACAACGTATAATAGAACTGTAGAGAAGACCTTGTTAATTATATTAATTTAATTCTGAATTTGCTAGCTATCGTTTCGTCTTTCACGGTACAAAGAGGGTAGTGCATGAATTTATATACAGATCAGATCAATGCATGTGTAAAGCGATACAAGATCTCGCTATTTCTCCCTAGCTTTCTGTGGAAAAAGAATCGCTAATTAATAATAAGCGCCCTAATTTGAAAAGATCTTGACCCTATATTAGCCCGCCACCGACACATTTTGTCTCACAGACGTACAACGAACCACCTGATGAGTATCTTTGTGCTCCGTTTTCTTACGTCTTGGACGAAGCAGATTGGACAAAAACCCTCGACTCTTGGCACTTGTATCATCATCACCAACTACACCTCTCCTTGTGGAAGAAGAAGCCATTGACTTGCTCTTGATGAGTCCATGCTTGGCATTGAACAGGAAAACGGAGATGGACGATGAGGCGGTCTTGGCCTCATCAGAAGGAGAAGCGCAAGAAGAGGAATAAGAGGAGGACAAAGAAGAAACAGAAGAAGAAGTCACGGCAGAAGAAGAAGGAGCGGCACGTGACGTGGAGGAAGAAGATAACTGGGCAAGCCTCTCTCTCAGACAGAGAGAACAAACGCCAGGAGATTGGTGGTGTTTGGGGTGATTCTTGCAGCTAGCGTCGTGCTTGAACCGCCCGATGACATTGTTCTTGTGCTTAGAGGATCTCGTGAGGTTTACCATACCTGAAGGCTGAACATCGTCGTGAACAAGAGCAAGTTGCTTCATACATAGAGAGGAGGAAGAGGGAGAGATGCTTCCATGATAGTTCATGGGAGCTTCGTGCGGGGACTTCTCCGGAATGATATCTTTTTTTTTTTTTTTTGCCCTTTTGAGGGTTTAAGTGGGGAGAGTTGAAAGATAAAAAATGGACTTTGGAATTGGGAAGTGGACGTCTGTGATTGAGCGGGGGAGGGGACCACGGGATGGAGTCGGTGGTTGAGATTTGAGGAAGTGGCCGAACTTGGGGGCGGCGTGGAAAACTACAATTTTGGTTTTTCATAACCGAGAGAGGGGCCGGCGTCGGCGTGGACCAAAATCTATTCAAGCAACCAGACCCCGAAACGCAGCCGTATTGTGAAGCTCTTTTAATTATAAAATGGAATGGTTGGGCTGGTTTCTTGGTGGACAACCAATGGTACGTTGCCAAATGGCTTACTGGGGTTCCAAGTGTAGCGCTGTTTTTTTTTTGATACAAAAGTGTAGCGCTGTTCTGGTCACCAATAAGATTCGGCCATATTATTTTCTATTATTAGCCAATGGTAGGTATGCCCAGTCACTGTTCACATCCCTTTCAAACTCATTCCCTTCTCAGAAACACCCTGGAATTGGAATTTGAGCCATCCAGGCCAGATAGGTAGATACCACTTACCAGATGTTGGTCCAAGTCCAATACAAAGTACGACCAGGTCCTAATTAGTAAGTGCACCATACAGATCTTGATCTTCTTCCCCCATTCATTCATAGGTGCAGACCATTGTGAGGAGAGGGAAAGTGACGGATAATACTCTCTCCTGCAATTTCTTTAATATTTCCTTGGTCCTATTAATTTATGAGAGACAATAATAATGTGTGACACTATCTCATGAAGCATGTGATTATGAGTTCAAACCTACGTGCATGAGTTATAGATCCAAGATTAGATATGGTGTTGAAATGTTAGAAGATTTAGGTAGGAAGTGGCACTGAGGCAGAGGGCAGGGGTGATTTCAGAGGGGAAGTTGGTGAAGACAAAAGTGGGAAAGCAACATGGACAAGGAAGCCTTGGGACTGTGACTGTGACTGTGACTGTGGAGGTGGCGTTCAAAATAACACACGCGGTTTCTTCTTTCTGGGTTTTGCCTATGCTTCCTCCTCATCCAATGCCCGCATCACATCTCCATCAAATTGGATTCTACCTCCTCTTTTCAAACAAAATGACTTTCTCCTTGACTACTTGTTTGGTTTGACGATTGACTGGGAGCTTAGGGGTTATATTAACTTGTTTGATTTGTTGGAGGTGAGAGGAGAATAAAAAATCCTTTATTTGATTTTAGAGAGTAGGGGAGGGATGATAATAACAAATGTACTATTTTACCCATGCACATTAATTTATAATTTTTTAATCATATCACATTTAAATTAATTTAAATATTACTTCAAAATACATTAATGTTATAGTATACGTATAATAAAATGATATAATGATATTTTTATTTGTAACTAATCAAATAAAATATTTTAAAAGATTAATTAATAAATTTTATCTTTGAACCATATTAAAAGCTTTATTTTATCCATAAATTTTATTATTTTTTGAGAGCACAAGTAAAATTGCTCAATTTTCTTAAAATTGCCAAATTGGAGGTTTGGAGGATGAAGAAGTGGGTTTATTTTTTTAAAATGAAAGAAGGGATGGACCATTAGTTGGATCATGCCGCATAATCCCCAGAAGCAGCATAAGCAGGGTACAAAATTTATGCTGCCAATAGTTACAATACACTGTAGAAAACTCTGCCTCTCAAAAGATTGAGCATTTCCATCATCAAATAGAATTTGAATTTCTCATTTTTTAAACAAAATTAACAACAAAAATTTTTAAGATGGAAATATCTCAAATCGTAAAATGCTCAATCTCTCCAGAAGTAGAACTGTCGATATAATTATCGAGAATTATATTCTTTTTATCTCCAAAAAAGATTTGTATACCGTCTGCTCGGACCTTGTCCGCCTCAAAGTCTGCCCGACTTCATTTCCATCTCTTGCTCCCTAAGACAATTTTCGGAATCGTGTTCTTGGTATGATGAGAACGGAGCACAGCAGGAAGAAATGTCAATTCCAGCCACCTCCATGGCATTGCAGACCCATTCTGGAACATTACCTTCCGGGAACTGCAGCACGAGCATAAATGAGTAGATTTAATTAGCAAACATTAAACTAGAAAAAGATGAGTGTCATCGTTATAAATGGAAAGTTCATATTCTACGTCTAGTTCAAAACTCTCGAGAAATGCGTTTCAGAAATCGAAATGTAACTATCCAGAAATAGGCACCCAAGTCTAAGTCTAGGGCAACAATAAGAATTTTCAATAAAATGGTTCGATTTCAATCCTTGCAAGGCCTTGTAAACTCTTAAGTATACCACCCGCTCTCAATAACGACTTCAAGGTCACTGACTCTTGGCTTAAGTGGTGGCAGGTAACTACGGGAGGCTTAGATAGTCTCATGCGAGTATTTAATTCAACCTATATTCAAGAAAGGATTTTATTTTTTTGTTTTTTTTTCTGGGGAGGGGGGCAGGGGGTGGGGTTTGGAATACATGCAGTCTCATGGAGGTAGGGTGTGTTTGCTGCATATGCATAATAAAAGAATATGCACGTGTTAGGTAGAGGGCAGATATAAATGGGGAAAGTTTAGCAGTAAATACCATTTTACGTAGAAAGTCACATACAAACCTGCAAAAAAAAAATATATAACTGTCATTGCCATATAGAGAAGGGATAAATTTATTGGTCAGGGAACATTAATTTGGCTCAGAAGATAGAACGATGGGAAAAATATCATTAACTTCAAAATGTAGACCTACTTTGGGAATCTTCCCTCGATTATTGATGAGTGTAGGTCCCTGCTTAGCTGCATATTTCAAAAGGACCTTTACTATAATCACCCATATGAATACAATTACAAACATCACGAATCATAAATAAACAATATCGGTTCATAACAGTGTTCGTACCTGCATAATGTAATACAAATTATGATATGACAGTAGCTGAGAGCCCATAGCATCTTTTGTCACAAGACAATGGATGTAAGCCCTGGTGTAGTTCTTGCACACCTATGGTACACAAAATAATTTGAAAGGCACGTTTATGAAGTTTTCATCAAACATGAGATTGCTCTTACAAGCATACCATACAAAAGCAGGAAGGATCGATGGGACGAGTGTCCTCAGCCATGGCTCTATGCTTAAGTTTCAGCACTCCCTGTTGAAATATTTAGATTGCATAAGTTCCGGCATCCATAATGAATGAAGAGATCTCAAAAGGCATCATCGTTACTGATTAGACGGGTGCAAATTTTAACAGAAGGAGAGCTGATAAAGGCAACATCATCAGTCATAAAATAATACTTTTTTTGAATGTAATGTGCTAGACCTAGCACATATACAACTATTAGGAATGGTTTTGAAATCCGTAGTCTCACATCCTACATTAAGTTAAGGACTGTCTACATAAATATTTCCAGAAGATTTAGAACGTTACAAACTGCAGATTAACCGATAAAATTAATTACCTCAGGAACAAGAGCAGTGCCAAAGCGTGCAGTACGGGTAGGATAAACACAGTCATACATGTCGGCACCCAAAGCACTACAGACAACTATATCAAGTGGATAACCAACTCCCTGAAAGAAATCCAGGTCAATATCACGATATTCAATTCAAATACATCGAAAAAGGATTGCCAAGAATAAATTGACTGTCTTTCTAACCATAACATATCGCGGTTTATCTTCTGGCAAAGCAGCAGTGCACTGAGCAACAACTCGCCAAAATGAATCTTTATCTTCACCACCAGCAAGACCGCCAATTGCATAGCTGTGACAGGAAAAACATTATAATCCATATAGCTCCTCAACTAGTGAAAAAACTACCCGCTCATGCATTGTGTTCGTGAAGGATGGTAACAAAAAGATATATCTTTGACAAGTCTAGATGTATGCGGTGTTTGAATTTTACTGACTCTAGGATACATGAAACAATGCAATGTAATCACATAAAAGATCCATCAAGCTTTTCTTTCGTTAATGAATAGAATGCAGTCTATCTTTTAAATAGGCCATAGCCATAGCCATACCATACGCCATTTGAAATGAGTCACCAAGCCATAGAACTACATAAACATTGGAAATAACCCCAAGGTTGAGACAAAATATCATCATTCAGACATTACAAATAAATTGACACATACCCTGGCAAATTGCGATCCACCAAGCCTCTGACACATATATCCCTGATTGGATCACCTCAGTTTAGAAGCAGTTTACCGTAACCATATTGGTAAAACAATAAAAAGGAATTAAAAATGCTCTGGATATAAAAACAGCAAAAGGTTAAAGTTTGCACTCAAGTTTACCTCAACACAGGATCTAAACCACCTTGTACGATACCAAACAAGTTCTGCTCACGGGGTCTCTTGTGTGCTGTTCTTATAAGGCAATACGCATAAATATGCAGTATGGAAAAGTAAGATTGCATTGAACTAACACGGAAAATTTATTTGTGGGAAATTGGGAAATCAAGAGAAGACTGCATTCAACTAAGAGGCATGAAGCAGAACAATTTATCCACATCAGGATCTAAGACACCTTGTACAAAAACAAGTGCAGCTTATGTGGTCTCTTGTACGCTGTTCTTAGAAGGAAATGCGCATAAATATTAAGGGAAAGAACCTTCACTTCTAATGTAATTGTACAATTTCATCTTCTACAACATTGATGTATAATAAAGCGTATCGAGGCAGAGTGTGCATTACCAATTTTTTTGAGGGAAGATAAGAAATTTAATAAGTGATACCGTGATTGGCAACACAGCTGATGTACCAATTTCTCCAATACCCAATTATTTACTTATTGCATGATTGAAGGATCATTACGAGAGGTTTGAATCACATACATGCACAAAATGTCATAGGAGACGAGTGCTGGTTTCTTAACTAGCAAATTACCTGCTATACATCTGTCTATCCATCTGAGTGTTCGATACATGGCTTCCTCTATTCGTGGACCAGTAATAGTGGTCCTAACAACATCATCAAGAGCCATAATAATATCTGCTCCAATTCTGTTCTGCATGATTTATTAATAAAAATAAGCAATAACAAAGATAAACTTCAAGTATTAGTGGGATGATGGAAATTTAAGAGAAAGAGCATCTATCTCAGTTAGAAAACCATGGATTGAAAATAACTATAACATAAACTAATTATACTTAAAGCCAATCATTGTACAGAGAGCCCCACAAATTTCAAATAGATTATATTCCATAAGCATTATGCAAAATAAAACACCCAAAAGAAGCATAAAAAGGAAAGATCCTAATATAATTTACCTACTTGGATCTGAATAGATTCCTCAGGGGTTAGGAGCATTGGTTTTCCATCAACTGGTGACTGTCAACAACAAAGTATTTAGTTACAAATAACAACAGAATGGCAGTGCAGTTCATAATCATAGCTTAAAAGGATTTTAGAATAGAGACTGTAAGAGATATTGAAATAAACTGGGAACCGCATGAGCAGCATTCTTCAAAGAAATATCAATATTAGATTCAAGACCAGTTGGCATCGGAAGTGCACTGTACTTTGATTTATATTATGCATTCAACAAAATGATGACGCAACTTGAGAAGAATAGCTCATCCATCGCATAAGTAGACTTCTTACAGCATTGTAGGTGTCTGACCAATGGTTACTCGAGGAAATTGTAGTTGTCTGATATGTAGAGGGTGTGAATGTTCATTTTGTTGATGAATTTATAAATTTTGTTAATTGTTAATTCCTTATCTTCTCTCTTTATATCTTCCCCTTTCCATTTCTAAACAAAATCTCTTTTTATCAAGAGGTTAAATACAAAATGACAGCCATGAATACCATCTATGCAAGGAGGAAAAGTTATTGGTTTTTATTTTATCATATCAGGCCCCAGACAAAGAAACATGTGATTGTGGCCCTTTACAGAATAAGGAAAAAGATAAGGTTTTGATTAATCTCTGTCAAGCTGTCCATTAGCGCAACCAACGAGAAAAGTAGACATATTTTGGAGAAAAACAGAAACATAACCCCATTCATTCAATTGCATGCTAATATCAAAAGAGAAGCTGAACGCATTTTGCTTTAGTCAAACAACACACGCATTTGAAACCTTGTCTACATCTTGAAATTCAAATATACCTGAAATGTCACACCTTTTTCAGTGATATCAGCAAGATGTAACAGTGATACCTATAACATCATCAGAATAGATTTGTGAGATAGGTATTGTTAACCTGGTACTAAAGAAATTTTTAAAAAAATTGTTAAAAGTATGTATCCAGAATAATTTAACAAGAATATAGCACATTAGCTTTACATGACAACCCTAGCAAAAATATCGTTTTTTTCATCATCTATACTTTTATTGCTCAGAGTGGTAGTTATTTTCAATAGAACTCCATCTTTGGCTAAAATGGTTCTTCCTATATTTAAGCAATATAAGACATGTTTTAATTAAAAAAATTGCAAACAAAAACTTCGCTCACATAAAATAAAAAATATACAAGATAGACAGAACAAAACACTGAAAAATGCAAATTTATTTCTGTATTATGCTTGCTTCACTTGTAAATGTACTCTTCAGTCGCAACAAATCATATATCTTAAACCCTCCTTTTCACCTTATTGTGCATCTTACACTTAGTTCATTAACAATAACAATTAGTATAAGTTATGTGGCATGACGAACTATTATCATATAAAAATAATCCTAGAAATATGCCATAGTAATGGATATAGCGATGAACAAGGACATAGTAAATATGCATAACAACCATTTGAAAGCCACCAGAGTCTGTAAGTAGAGCCCGTGGCCAGTTCATAAATTTATGAAGGCCGCCAACTTCATCAAGAAGTTCAGAAGTTGGTCGAAGCGCCAAGTGGTAAGTATTTCCAAGTATTATTTGGCAACCAATCTCCTCGAGTTGGTTTGTTGTCAGTCCTTTTATTGTTCCTGACCATAAAAAAAAACCATACAAGTTCAGCAAAATCTCACCAATTCAGGTACCATGACGAACTAATGAATAGTTTATTATAGTGTAATAAGGTAATTTATTGCAAATTTTGAAGCATATTAGAATCAGAGTATAATAAGAATGAAGCCTTGCATCTAAAAAAGTAATGAAAAAGATGAGGGGTGTATAAGCTTTTGGTAAATGCTAAGCAAGCAGCTTAAGCTATTTTGGATTATGAACTGACTCAATTACAATCACGTACAAAGCTCAACGAGCTGCTTATTCCGGTAAAATCATTATTGTTGATGCCAGATATTTGATTCAAAAAAGAACACGTTGGAGTGTTGGGGGCCAGATAAAAAGTGGATTCCATTCTCTTACAGCATGCAAAACTTTTGAAAGGGTGAAGTTTACTTGAAAGATTACATTTTCAGTAGCTGCTTGATCACGCTAATAATTACAGGGGAAATCAGTTTGAAGTCTGACCTTGAGTGCCCACTGGCATAAATAAAGGCGTCTGGCACACATAATGGGGGAGTGTTAATCGAGCTGCACGAGCCCGGTTGAACCTGCCAAGAATCTAAGATAGGAAACAAAGCAGCAGATTGTTTAACGCGTTTGGCACGACAGACAATAACACGCTGTTGAGAGAGCGCAAACTAATTGATAATAATTAAGGAAAATAATTTCATCCAGATAATAACAAGAAACTACAGTTTAGAGCACCGCAAGAAATATTTATGAGATGAGGAATGCAATGCGGAAGTGCTTTTCATCATTAGGTGACAACAGCGCCAGACATACACGCTGTTAGGATACTTAAAACGGGTATAGAATTTACGAGTTGGGCGCCTCAACTATGCACACTACTCGACAGATGCAAAAATATTCAGGCATGTGAAATTAGAAACGAAGCCCAACCTCAAAACGAAGCGCCATGAAATGATATGGGCGTTCACTTTGAAGCGTAGCACGCACAGTTATCCCGACCAGGAGGCAAGAGGTGAATATGAAGTTGCCGAGAATTTCCTTTATATATGGGAGTGATGATGAAAGCAAACGCCCGGAAAAGAAACGAGGGTGAGGCGGTAAAACCGTAAAAGAGAAGCAAAGGGCGGTAGTCGGCGCGCTTTTTTCTCGTTAGTCGTTGGCGGCGAGCGCGTCAGCCCGCCTCTCCTCACTTGAAATTTTGTTGCCTTACCCCTTCCCGGTGGGTCGGGTTCGCTCGTACATGGGCTGAGGCCTACATCCTCCATTATCCTCTTTAAAGTTCAAATAAAAAATTGATGAACCCACCCAGCTCCCCCCGGTCAACAGGGTTGGATGCGTGACCAAACAAGCTCCTCTGGTTCAACTGACAACCCAAACTGAAGCAATGACCTGTTTTTTTGTTCCTTGCTTGCAACTAAAGAGTCCAAACACTTGTATGCATGCCAATGGACGTTTGATAGAGTTGGTAAAGACTACTATCAGCATTCCTCAGGGTGAGGGTTTGAACCCTTGGGAGTGACAGCCGCGATAATTAACGCAACCTCAAAGAGGTTGTCCTATCGGTACGTCGCTACACCGTAAGGTCTCCTCGCGGGGGTCCGGATTAGTTTGGGGCGTGCAATGAACCTAGAATACCCCAGGATACCGGATGGTTTATACAAAAAAAAACACCATTATGCATACTTCTCCCGTTCTTATTCGGCATCTATCCACTTGCAGATTAATCAACGACAATTCCAACATAGAAAGATAATTGTTCAGTGGGTTAATATCATTTTTAATACCTTGGGATTATATGGTTTTTGGTTTCACCTCATTGAGTTTTAAACATATAGCCTTGATCCATATGATTTCGTAAGGACTTGTGTATTAGACGATGTTAATCAAAGCTAATAGAGACTAAAACTGTAAATTGTTAAAGATGCAGAGATTAAAATTAAAATTTAACACAATTATTCCTCAATCTCAGATCTTGTACGCGGTTTTGTTGTTGTTTCCATCCATTACTTATTTAAGAGGGAGAATCCCGAAAACTTTGGTCAGCGCCTATTGGCTGAAAAATCCCAAAATATATGTAATTCAAATCAATCGTATCACTCAGATCATAGGATCTCATCATCCTAATTCTCAACTGCCTCGCGCCACTTTCATCGGGGCTGTCTGTTTTGACCGTGAAGGGCTCGTGAGTCAAATATTCGCCGCTTGTTGGCACCAAGTCTCCGAAGCCGACTCTAACCTAAGACCTCTCAGTATAAATACATCGCTCCCTTCCTTTCTCCCACCCATCCCCCCACACACACTGCTTCTGCTTCTTCACTCCCATTCTATTTCTCGCTCACACTCTGAGTTCCACACAATGGCTAACGCTGCCTTCTTCTTTATCCTGGCTTTACTGGCCACGTCCGCTTTTGCTCAGACTCATGCTCCTGGCGCCTCCCCCAAGCGATCCCACGCGCCTGTTTCCGCTCCTCGGTCGCATTCTCCTCCGGTGTCATCCTCGCCATCCATGGCCCCCACACCTGCCCCAGCTGCCATCGTCACCCCGCCGGCCTCGTCCCCAACCGGCTCTTCTCCCGCCCCTCCAATGGCTCCCTCCAGGTCACCCGGGGTCTCACCAACCGGCTCTGCACCAAGCATCAGCGAGACGCCGTCGCAGGCTCCCGGTTCTCCGCCTCCCAAGAGCGGTTCCATTATGAACAAAGGCGCACTGTTCGTATCTGCAGCGGCTGTTGCTCTGGTAGCTGGTTTTCTTCTTCAGATCTGATATCGATGGTCGTAGCGTGGTTTCATGGTGAGGGTTTGATATTGTTAGTATGTGTAGGAGAGTATGCTCCACAGTACATGATGTTTCTTAATTTGGTATTTCAGGTAGAATGTTAGAGAAGGGTCGAGGAGGTACCACTATACAGAGTGTCTGGTATTATTTTTCTTGGGTATTGGGGTTGATATCGATTGTTTTTAACAGTATGGATACCGTTGCTTAGTAATATTTTGATTACTATACAGAGTGTCTAGTAATTTTTTTTTCGTGCCTTCTTCCTGGTTTCATGGGATGCGATTGTTTGATTAGTTAAATCAATTATCATGGCCCAAACAAAAGCTTCCTGTGATGTATTGAAAAAGTGAAAGTAAACTTAAATGGTTAAACGGTGTAATTCCATACACCAAAATTGCGTTTCCCCAATATCATCTCCCGAAACGTCATGTCATTTAATACGTGAGAATTGGTTTCTAGGTACTAAACAAGCTAAAATTCCAGTTCCAACCTCGTTTCCACAATCAGATTCATGCTTCAGGCATGAGTGGGTTGTTAAGAGGTATGTGTATATGGTGGCTAGAGGTGTGGCGGTGGAGGTGGTGGCCGGAGTGGTCAGCAAGTGTGAAGGAGGAGAGATTTCTTTCTTTCTTCTGAATCTTTAATTTTAATCATTTCCTATATATATATATAAGATTAAAAAAAGTATCATGATTTCAAGTACATACCAAACAAATTTTTAAATTCATTCGACTTTCAGAACAACTTTTCCATCCACCAAACGCGGCATAAGGCTGCTTGGAACGGTAGAGCGTTATTTCCAGGCTTCAACAAATTGACCTTCATGATTTCTACAAATACCCACCCATGTAACTCATACTTCGTTATAGTGTATGCCGCTGTCATCAACAATCATCATCATCATCTATAGCTCAATTAAAAGCTTAACCTCTCTTCCAACCGTCCCTCGTTATTTTTCAGGCGGAAGAAGCTGATGAATTCTACATGAAGAGGAAACGACCTGTTCAAAAGCCTACAAGTAAATGTTGAAAACTCGGGGTTCTTGAGCAGTTCATTATATTTTTGCAAACGATTCTTTCCTTTTGGGCATCGTCCTTGAGAATATATACTAGAGGAGGCCAATTTAACATTCGGAATATGAGAAATAGGCCATTTGGCGTTCATCTGGCCATTTTTCACTCATCAATAGTCTATTAAAATAACCATAGTTTGACTATCAATATCCAAGAAATGGCATCCTTTGTGACCACAAAATAGCTTCCCTCCCCCAAACGGTACTACCAAATTCCCAGGTGCGCAGAATAAAACGAACAGGTTAATAAAATCAATGATCCCTCAAGTTTTCTCTCATTTTAATTTTGATCCCTCAAAGGGTACAAGGGTTCAGATTTTTATTAAATTATACGGATCAATATTTTAAATAAAATGAAACTTGAAAAATTAAAACCACTGGTTTAAATTTGGGGGATCAAAACTAAAATAAAAGTAATTTGAGAGACTAAACATTGTATCGATCCAAACTAATATAAAGGAAGGAAATGGATATGAACAATTAGCAACAAATTTAGAATATATAGTACAGTAACAGCATGCTTTTTGTTAAATCTATCACCCTTATGTTTCATATGTTTCAGGGTCAAAATAAAACGATTTTACAACGTAGAATTAAGAAAACGATTTGAAGCAAAAGGCAAGAACATAAATTAGAAAGTTAGGATTTCATGTACCCATCTCTAAGTAGTACCCGCTAACCCAGTAAATTTATGGGCATAAACAAACAAATATAGGCTCTGCAAAAGATCAAATGCAACAGCAACAGTGTAAGAGGGTGTCAATCAGTTTTATCTGCTTCTACCCCATTCATGCTGGTCTCGGAAGATGCATCTTCAGAACTTGCACTTTCCTCTATTGGTTGTTTAACGAACTGCTTACTCCGTGCCACCCTGATTGGCCTTCCCATAAAAATCTGCAGAACAGTCATTTCACCCACATCCTTGGTTAAAATTTGGCATTCCAAGCTAAAATTAACTGTAACCAAAAAATACATGATAATGAAAATACCCAAAACTATGAATTAAATATGTTCAATCAATTTACTGAAGTACGAAGTCCATAGTTACCTTCCCTTCGAACTCTGAAAGGGCAGCCTCAGCTTCTTTCTTAGACTTAAATGATACAAATCCATAACCTGCGGACTTCCTCGGGTTGTCATGAAATATAACCTCAGCAGAAACAACACTACCACTTCCTGAATCAAAAAACTCCCTGAGATCTTTAGCCCTCGCTTCATAGGACAGATTTGCAACAAATATGTTAAATGTTACTGTCTTCTGCTGCACGGGAGGTGGAGCTTTCTTCTTTTTTGGCCTAGCATATGCGAGTCTCAGTATACGCCCTTCATATTCCTATAGAAAAAAACAATACCCAACTTAAATCTCCCCCTTGATGTGAAGAATAGCGAAGTCATCAATTAAAGATGAGCTCATGAGCATCTGAGAGGGTTATGGCAATCATGAGTAAAATCCTGAAGAGAGACCACATATAGAGAGTTCGGATTCTCTACCTCACAAAATTGATTGTATGTGGTGCTTTGGAGAGAGATAATAAGAAAAAATTGGAATAGTATTATTATAAGAGACAGACCCCATACACATACACACTTCCTTATAAGATATATCACTCTCCAATCGCTTCCATGGCTATAGATGACCTATTTTCCTCCAACCGCCTGCATGAATACAGATAATCTATTTTCCTCATACAGGTGCCCTCAGGAGTTAATAACACAGTCTAATCCTACCTCTAACACAAAAGGCAACACAAAATTATTAGGTCCAATTCATTCTCGTTAATAAGTCAAGAGAATTGATGAAATCAGAAGTCAAGACCTTCACTACAACAAATTAAAAGACCAGCAAATAAACACACACACACACAGCAGCAGCAGCAGCAGCTTACATACGATTCGAGACTATTCAAAGCCGCAAGAGCTTCTTCTTCCGAATCCATTTCGACGAACGCCAAACCCCTGTTTCTAGTCTTATTATACATTGACAACTTAAAAGCAAAAACAAAACATAAGCTTCGTCAGTTTAACAAGAGAAAGCTGAATGGGAATATAAAGATGGAACTCGAAAAAAAAATAAAAAGGAGAAGGAAAAACATAAAGAAGAGATTCAAAACCTCAACTTCTATAACTCTTCCATGCCTCTCGAACAAAGAACGAACGTCCTCAGGAGTGCTCGTCCAAGGTAGGTTCTGAGCAAGCAGCCTGGTTCGAGAAAATTCTTCAGCTTGTGCCTCAGTTGGTTGGCCGTCATTGGAAACATTTGAAGGATAGGAAGTTTGCGCTTGTTCTTGGGATGTAGTGGCAAATATTGGTAGAAAATGAGAAATTTCTTGGGTTCTATCGTTTGAGGGATGCGAAAGGGACAGGCGTAGAAAATGAAATGAGGAAGAAGAGCGACAAAACGAGAGATTGCCGATGGAGGGATGCGGAAGATTATGGAGAGAAGGGAGCGGACAAAGTTGGTGTTTTACGGAGAGGTTAGCTGCAGACAGTAGGCCGGAGATACGAAAGAGCGCCATTGCCACTGGAAATATTGAATTTCACTCTATTCTTCAGCACTAATCGTTGGATTCAGAGGTGACAGCAGCATGATGGAGCCACTGGGTTAAGGGGCCGAAGAAGAACCAGCGACGGGAAGCGGGTATTGGATAAGAGGGCAGGACACTTGGGCAAGGTATTCAAAACGGACGGTCACTCTCAAGCGTGCACCAAAGGTTAGTAGGTGAGATTAAAGATAATAGCATAATTTAATAAAAAAAACTTTTATTTAATTATGAATAAATTAATATTATAATTATAATATTTAAATAAAAAATGATATTAAATATGTAATATTTTGTTGTATATATTTCTTACATGTTTGATTATAACAATAATAAAATACAACATTGAGAATATAAGTTTATTCTTAAAATCCTTTAAAAGTTAGAAAGTAACAAAATAATGTAACATTAAAACATAATCATTAATAGTTGGTAGTAATTTAATTTAATAATAAAAAATAAAAGTAAAAAATTATTAATATGATGTCAAACTAAAATAATAAATTTGGTTAAAAGTAGTAAAAGTTTACTAAAAATAAAAATAAATCAGGTTTTTTTAAAAAAAATTAACTAGACCCAGTTTACCATCTGTTTTACCTCGGATCACCCAAGTTATCACTGATTTATCCTAAGTCAAATCGGTTCACCCTGATCAAAAAATCCCTATTTGAAGGGTTTGGCTGGAACGTTTAAGTGATCGGATCTTTGGTTTCTCGATTGGTCTTGTCCAATTTTTTATTGAGTGCACTTGGGGATATATAACTTCATTGACTAAGAACTTGCTTCCACACTGTTTCTCCGGTGGTTATTTCCATTTTTTTCTAGCCGGTGTTTCCAGTTTTGCTTAGGCAAGCATCCTTTTCCCTTTCCTTCTTCCTAATTATAACCATTAGGCTAACATCGAATGATTTAGATTTAGTTTAGATTTTGTATAAAACCAGATTTAAGTTATTTAACGTTGATATTTTGGAAAGAATTTATTCCCAACGGTGCACGCAAGTCAAGATAAAACCATCTCAAAATTCATAAAAAATATCTTAAAATCTGTAGAGTTTTCTTGAATTCCGTAAATTCTTATCAGAATCCGTAAACTTATTTTTTCCAATATTTGGGAATCCGTTTGATTTTAGCAGGAGGGCAACCATTTGTACTAAATTAGTAAATTCCACCATTCTTACTGTTTGCTAGCTGGCCACTTCAAAGATTTAGCAAATGCCAATTATATTCACTCTAGCCGTCGAAAACTAACAACTCATTTTGCCGGTGACATATAAAACTAAAAATGTTAATCCACTGTTGGAATCACGCCCTTTCCAAACTGACCGGTAGGCGCCGTCTACAAGTTCGCCGCAGAATATCACAGTGAACGATGCACCCGTAAGGTGCTGCACTCATTTTACATTTTGGGCCAACGGAGGCCCAATACTGTGTTTGTTTGAGCTGGCCCAAAGTGTGGGTTTAACTGTTTGTGTTCCTGTGATCTCGACCATGAGGCCATAAGGTCCGAACCGACTTGGGATCACGGATCACCAGATGTTGCATCTATGGGATAAACTAGACTGGCATATTTCCTGAAAAGGATGCTTGAAATTATTTATTGGGACTTAACCAGGCGATCTTCAGCGGCAGGAGAGCTGCGGTGAATGTGCCAAACTTGAAGATGGGACATCATCATCGTCATTATCACCAAGATTTGAACTCACCACCAACACATCTACAAACGTTGCTCCATGCTCCTCGTATGATGTTCTCGTGTCCTCTTTGAAACACATCCACAATCATATGTCCAATGGAATTAAAACGTTGATAATAAAGATGCAAAACCTGTTCACTGCAAAGGAACTCAGTGCATGCTGACAAAGGAGTAGCAAACTTGAGTGAGAAATCACAAACAGGAAGCCTGCATACTCCAACAGGGGAGACGCCAAAGGATGGAAACATTCTGTACCATAAAAGTTGAAGCCCAAATATTTCTAAGTATGCATCTCTTCAGACGTGGGAAAACGGGTTGAACCCGCGGGTCCAATCCGCCTCTAATGGCGGATTCAGGCTCGCAAAAGACATCCCGCCTAACCCGTTTTTATTTTTTTATTTTTTTAAAATATATATGTTATCTTTTTTGTTTTTTCATTTCAATAATTTTTAAAAAGTTAAAAGTAATATTAAATTCTATTTTTAAGAAATTATTGAATACTTATTAATAGTATTGAAAAGAGAATCATGTAATTATACAATCTTATAACAAAAAACTTCGTAAAATAGAAAAAATGATTTATTTTATAAAAAATATTTTTCGGTAGGCTAGCGGTGAGGGCTTGGGCTGCAAAATCGCAGCCCATTTTGTTGGCGGGCTATGACGGGCTAGTCCGCCTAGCCCGCCAACTCGCACAGATCAGCCTGCAACCCGCGGGCTGACCCGTTTTACTAGAACTAATGTCGTCTCTTATATTGAATGAATAAGTATGTACATGTGTTGTATTCCTACATAAATCAATATCATGTATAACTAGGACTTGCACTAATCTATATAATTACATACTTACCTAATATAATTTAAACATTTACAACACTCCCCCTCAAGTTATGAACTATATACTCATAAGTTTCTAACCTGCTTAAAATGTACTCATGTCGTGGACCTCCAAAAGTCTCTAGCTTGCTCTGAAAGGCGGCGAACAAGGAAGGGATCATGGCAAAGATGTCTGGTGATGCCCTACCGTGCACTCAGGAGGTAACAAATCAAGAAGATTGATCGGATTGGAGAAGAGGAAAAAGAACGATACCCTATTGTGCGACCGTGGAGGCTGCAAATCAAGATCGGTTCTTGGTTCAAGGTGATGCCAGGTCAAGTGTCCGATCCAGAATTCATTGGCTCTGATACCATGATAAAAAGAGAAACCCAAATATTTCTTAATAATAATACTCTTTTGTATTGAATGAATAAGTCTGTACATTGGGGTGTACTTGTACACAAACTAATATCCTGTACAACTAGCATCTTGTACCAATATGTATAATTACATAATTACCCTGATATAACTAAGGCATTTACAAATGCAGGTTTTTTTTTTTGGGCGGAAGCTGCAAGAGTTCGAACAATACATGACACAATTAACCGGTCGTTAAGCAAACCGACAGAAATGGCAGGAAGGCACGAAGCTTCTTTCCGACTTGTTATCCTTTACCAGCCACAACAAACATATCAGCGTCCACTGAAACCTTTGAAAGACACGCTTAAACCATTAACATTGTTTCTTCTCTTTTAATTCTTACTCCACCCATCTCACAAACATCATCCGCACTTTTTCTTTTTTACAAATTCTGTCTGTAACTCTTTTTCCATGTCCAGGATGCACAGAAAGTTGTTCCCTGCATCAATCACAGCAAATAAAACCCAAGAGTGTTCTGATTTTTGCGACCCAGCTTGTTCTTACAACTGCTACTCTTACCCAGACCACTACCTGCCGTCACCGCCCATTTTACATCTAAGTAATCAGATATCGTCCTACCTGGCCATCGTTGCTGCACTGTTCACTATCATATTTGTTCTTGTCGGCTTCTACGTTCTCAAAGTAAAGTGCTACTCCGATTGGTGTGGGCGGAGACGCAGTGGATCCTTTAGCGCCCAATCAGACATCCTTGAGGATGAGTTTGCTCATGAGAATCAAGTTGATCACCCTATCTGGTTGATCACCACCATTGGCTTACAGCAGTCAATCATAAACTCCATCACGGTCTATAAGTACAAGAAGGGTGAGGGATTGATCGAGGGAGCTGAGTGTTCCGTGTGCCTGAATGAATTCCAGGAAGACGAAACCTTGAGACTCTTGCCAAAGTGCAACCACGCCTTTCACGTCCCCTGTATCGACACGTGGTTGCGATCTCATATCAACTGTCCTCTCTGTCGTGCCGCCGTTTTCCACTACAATGCCAGTTGCGGCTCAACCATTTTAAATATGAGTACGATGGAGGAAAACTCTGACGCAGTCGTAAGAAATGAAGACGACCAAGCTGAGCGGAATGGTGGTGAATTGATGGTCGCGGTCTCCGAAAACCGAGAGGGAACAAGAGAAGCAGGGGAAGACGAAGAGCTCATTTGTGAATCAATTTTGAAGGAGCGCCTGAATGTTGATAGGAATGAACAGGTTCTAGATGAAACACGAGAAGGAGCGAGCCCTACCTCGATGGATTCTTCCGCTGATCATATACACGATGACACTGAACGACACACGCTCGATCTACTGAAGAAGGGCAGTAAATATCCAGCGGCGTTCAAATCAGCGCGTCGTTCTTCAATTCCACGATGTCTTCACGTAAGCCCTATTTCCATGAAGAGATCAGTCTCCTGCAGCGGGAGGATTGTATCTTCGAGAGGCCGCAGGAGTCTTAATTGAAATCTTCCTCGCTAGAATTATCTGATATCAGCAACATGAAATGTCACCTTGAAGTATGAGACTTTGGGCCAACATTATTATTCGCTTTGCTTTTCTGAAACCTCTTGAGCTCACATAGCTATAATATGTGGAGTGAAAGCCCAACCATGAGAATGAGACTCTGGCACCACCAAGCCCACGTGCAAGTCCTTCGACCCCTAACGTCCTTCGAATTGGGAATCATCCATCCTCCACACTGCAAGTCCTTTCGCCCGTACAGAAACAAGAACGTCCACATACCCAAACGTTGTGATTTTAAAATATCTGTGTTGCTTGCTTCTCACCAAAACCCCCCCCCCCCCAAAAAAAAAAGGATCATGAGAAATTAAAAGTGGTTGCAGCTCAGGCTGTGTTTGGTTGGGCTTTGGGGGGGGGGAGTGGCTTTTGTGGCAAAAAGTGACTTTTGTGGTAAAAGTAGTGTTTGGTAATGCTTTTTCAAAAAAGAGCGCAAAAGTAGGAAGAATTAGCTTTTGAGGAGAAGAAGAGAGAGAAAATGTATAAGAGGGTATTAATATAAGAGTAAGTTGACTTTTTATAGAGATTAAAAATTTTAAATAAATTACTTAATTATAACATATATTATGAAATATTTATATGTATCATTATATAAAACAATATATACAAATACGTGTTAAAGAATAAAAATTTTAAATAAATTTCTTAATTATAACATATATTGTGTCCTATTAATTAATGAAAGTTCTATTTTGTTTGTTTCTTGGTTTCTCAAAATTTTAATGGAGCACAGGGGCAAGTTCAGGAAATATCTACCTAAAAGAATTTTCTTCTGTCAAGAAGAGCTTTGTTGTTGGACTATCATTATACAATGGTTCTATATAAAACAATATAGAACAATTGTATGATCTAATTATGT
>JANTPZ010000567.1:0-25459 GCA_025593235.1 Vachellia pachyceras | reverse complement strand
TAATTCTTTCTCCTTTTCTGGAAAAATGTGACGGAACTTGTAAATCATTTTTCTTCCGTAACTTCATCGTCCGGTTTTCGTTTTACGCGTTCTTGGTCTCCACGTTCTCGTCTCGAAGAGCTCTACACTATGGACGAGTTTTCTAAATCTAAAACATGTGTTTTATGAGGACCTAAATTTAGATCTGCATTTTCGGGTTCGCTTACCCGTTTTATTTTTGGTTTTCTTTGTTTCGAGACAGAGGCTATATGATTTCATACCACATTTATATAGAAAATCACAAACATGCTTGAAATCTAAATCGAAAAATGAAGAGGAATGCAAGAAATATACATACACATATATCTCAATGAACATGCTTGCGGAAATTCATAAAAAATAAGTAAAATTGCCTCAAGAACCTATAAGCTCTGATACCACTGAAGGATTTCGGGCGTACCTGGAGATGCCGAATTACGAACCTACAGATACCCACGCGATCTCTGGATCACAAATTGTCTTGGACCCAAAGAACGATACTCACAGCAAATACACCAGAGGAAGAGAGGAGAGGAGAGGGAACTTTCACAGAGGAGGAAAGAAAAAGTTATTCGGGAGAGCGTTCTATGCGCGCGCGCACTTCAAGTATGCTCATGGTCCTCAAATAAAGGGACTGATGGAAATAACCATTCCCACACATTTCTCTCCTCAACCGTTCCCACACAAATCTCAACTTAATAATTCAAATTTATTCAATTGAGAATATTACAACTTTACTCCCACATATTCTCTTATTTGCGTTTTTATCCCAAAACATATTTTGGGCCTAATCCAACAAGGGTGGATTAGCCCATATTCCAACACAATTGAATTCAACGACAAATTTCATATTTCAGATTTTTTATTTATAGGTGTGAATTAATTAGAATTAACTTATAATAGGATCAAATGAAGTATTAATTAAAGGAGGTAGGGCTATGAAATTTTATTGTTTCATGGATATATTAAGGGGAAAATGTATGCGTAAAGCAAAATATATTTTGAAATGTGCAAAAAATCTTTATAGTAATTACTAATTAAGAATGAGAGGGAGTACCTCTTTTTTATAGATATGGGTTTCATTGTTCTGTTTTAAACACTTTTGATGTGACATTTAACTAAAAAAATTTCAAAAATCAGTGGCACTTATACACAACAATTTTTAGGACAAAATTGCCCTGTAACTCATTATTTTAATTAGCAACATGTAATGTTTAACACTTTGAAGGAATAAAATGTTCAACATATACATGTGAAAGCTATGTAAATATGTAACCGCATGCTATCCCATACCCACCGTTCTTCTTTTTTTGAGACCAATAGATGCGAAAGGCAGAACGTGGGGTTATTACGCTTATTGAATGTTGAAATTGAATGTGCTTAACAGATCCATTGAGTGATCACGCCTTTTTTTGACCTCTTGAATAGTTTCATTTTATATTTATAAATACATACATATCAATAAATGCATCCATATTTAACATATTTTACTAGTTTTACAATAATTGCTCAAAGCCAGTAAGGTACCCCAATATTGCTGGGCCAATACTCATTTGAATCGAAATTGCCAGTTGCTCGGATATCTAGTAATGAGATCTTGAAAAGATGCTAGATACTCATAAAAATATGGAATAAAAATGAAATTAAAAATAACTTAATATAATAGTATGGAAGCCATATAAAACTAATATAATAGTATGGAAGCCATATAAAACTAGCTAGCTTTGAGCCTTTAATTAACAACCATATAAAAAATTAGTAAGGATTAATACGATATTTGATATCTAAAGTTTGCCTTTATTTTGATTTTGATCATCAAGTTTTAAACTATAGCTTTTAATTCTTTAAATTTCATTTTATTGAAAATATTTTAATCCCTATAATTTAGTAAAAACCCATACTATTTTACCCTTAAGAAATCAGAATAAAAGAAATATTAACAAATTAAAAATAGTATTAACACAGACACAGATACAGTAAATTAAACCGTGCCAATAAATTTGTATCATATTACATAGTACATAGGATTCCGACTATTATTCTTATTCAATGTAGACCGTATCGATTCAGTTGCGAGTTTGGTTGTATACATAATAATGTGTTGATTTTTTTCTCTTTTTATCACCAAAAGGGTTAGCATGATCTGAAATATTGGAGTGATTTATTACGATCACATTTTGGTGATAAACAATTTAATAATCATGGGAAAAAAATAAAATAAGATAAACAATTTAATAATATTTTCAAACCCAGTTGGCCTGGTTCGATCTGATGAAGGTTGGTGGTAGTTGTGTGTATTAATTGTGAGGCACCACCCGTCTCCAGGAAAGCGAGATATTCCTAAGAGAGTGAGTGTATGGGGTTGTTTGACAAAGCGTTTCTAAAAGTTGAACGTACGTTCAACATTATTTTTCTGTAAAACTAGATAATCTCCTTCACATATTTATATTGACTTACTTAAAAGTACTTCTCTATCTTGTTTCCAAATGGACACTATATATGTGTGTGTCTCTCTTGCCCTTCTCATAAAGTGATATATCAAAACAAAACATAGTTCAGAGACAGACGCAAAGTTATGGCTTCAAGACCTGGCATCCTCACTGATTGGCCATGGAAGCCTCTTCGAAGCCTTAAGGTTTCAGCTTTCTCCCCCCTCATCCCTCCAAGGTGTATGTAAAACAATGCGACAGACAAAGAGAAATTGTAAGGCATATATTCGTATAATTAATAAATATTTAATCAATGATTCATTAATGAATAAAGTAAGTAGCTCATTTTGTTTTAGCGTTGAGTAGCAGTTTGTTCTATTTATATTTTGTCTTCAAAAGGGACCTGCTTAATTTACCATATGCAATGAAGTGATGGTAGTTACAAAGTTTGAAAGTTAATCAAACATAATTAATTGAAAGTCTCTTTTTTACCAAAAAAAAGAAGAAACAACTCTGATATGATATTAATTTGTGTGTGCCTCTCTCTCTCACAGGTTTCACTTTTTGCACCACACACAATTCAGGACAAACTACTCTCTGTTTATGCCAATATATGATTATCTATATGGCGCAGTGTACAAATCAACTGACGAATTACATGAATCTTCACTGAAGAGGCAAGAAGAATGCCCAGATGTTGTGCACCTAACACATCCCACAACTCCTGAATCTGTGTATCATCTTAGGCTTGGATTTGCATACTTGGCCTCACAACCTCACATATCAAAGTGGTATCTAAAGCTGATGTGACCTGTACACCATTCAAGTAAGTTTCTAAATCTAATTTCAATCCTCAGTGTGTTGTGTGTGGCAAAGTCCCACATCAAGGACTTTGCAATGTGAGGGGGGCATTCACCTATAAAAGGCAAACCCCTCCTCACTAATCATTCATCCCAAAATAGAAACAATTTCTATTTCTTTTTTTCTCTTGTATTATTTCACTTGTACTCATTTGGAGTGGAATAAATAATAGGGTTGTTGGAGTCCAAGGAAGAAGGAACAAATATTCTGTCCAACCTCGTAAAATTCTGGTATTTCTTTTATTATTTCTATTTATTGTTTATTAGCTGTTAATCTATATTTTTTTGACTTCTGCTATAATTGGTATCAGAGCCAGGTTCTATTTGAGTATGCTCTGTGGTTGCAGCATAGTCTGATCTTCCACATCATAAAAGAATTACTTTGGGCTTTTATATTGGCAGCTGTTAAATAATATTTAGAGAAAAAATGGTGGAGAAAAAGACTAAAGAAACTGTATCTGGAGAAGAGATGGTGAACAAAAGTTTCAACATTTCATCGTTGGCATCTTCGTTTTTGGCAAGGACTGTGTCAAACGCGAAGTTTGCAGTTGAAATTTTTTACGGATCGAGACATTTGGGATGTGGCAAGGGGAGGTTCTTGATGTCCTTTTCCAACAAGGGCTAGATCTTGCCATTGAAGAAAGAAAACCATATTGCATAGGAGAAGAAGATTGGAGGATCATCAACATGTTGCTTGTTGTACCATTCGATTGTACCTTTCAAGAGAGTAGAAGTATCCATACACAAAGTAAACTTCTGCATGTAAGTTGTAGAAGGTACTGGAGGACAAATTTTTGAAGAAAGCAGTCAGAATAAACTGCACATGAAGAAAAGATTATTTCGCTTCAATTATGTTCCTAGTACCATGATGAATGATCATATCACCAACTTCAACAAGTTGGTGACAAATTTACAGAACATGGACGTGACTTTTGAAGATGAGGATCTAGCCTTGATGTTGTTGGGATCGCTTCCTGATGAGTTTGAGCATCTGGAAACTACTCTGCTTCACGAAAAGGAAGAAGTTTCTCTTAGAGAGGTATGTTCAGCTTTATACAGCTATGAACAAAGAAAGAGAGAAAACAAAGAATTGGAGATGCAGAAGCATTAGTTGTAAGAGGACATGCTATTAGCCAGAGCAGGGCGAAGAAAGGGAAATCCAAATCAAGATCCAGACCCAACAAAGATGAATGTGCCTTTTGTCGAGAAAAGGGCCACTGGAAGAAGGATTGTCTAAAGTTGAAAAGTAAAGCTAGACCTAAAGTTGTTATGGACTCAAATGTAGCTTATTATGATGAAAACTTAGATTTCTCACTGTCTACAACGACGTCATCGGAGCTATCAAACGTATGGTTATTAGACTCAGCTTGCAGCCATCATATGTGTCCTAATAGAGACTGGTTCACTGACTTCTACGAAGGAGGATGTGGAGTTGTCCATACAGCAGATAATACTTCTCTGACTGCTTATGGCATTGGCTCAGTTTGTTTAAAGAATAGTGATGAATTGATCAGAACATTAACAAATGTTCGTTATGTACCAGACTTAAAGAAAAATCTCATTTATGTGGGAACTCTAGACTCAAAAGGGTTTAAAATCATTGTAGAAAATGGAATAATGAAGGTATTTTCTGGAGTATTAGCGGTAATGAAGGGAATTCATAAGAACAATAACACGTACCACTATCAAGGTAGTACGGCTATTGGGATGGCAGCAGTGACATCCAGCGAAGAGAATGAGGTAGAAGCAATCAGGTTATGGCATATGCGCTTGGGACATGCTGGAGCAAAATCCTTGAAAACTTTGACAGATCAAGGATTATTGAAAGGCGTGAAGAATTGTAGTTTAGAGTTTGTGAGCATTGTATCAAGGGAAAGTAGACGAAGGTTAATTTTGGAACAGCTATCCATAATACAAAAGGTATTTTGGATTACGTTTACTCTGAAGTTCGGGGTCCTTCCAAAACACCTTCATTGGGAGGAAAGCATTATTTCGTAACCTTTGTTGATAATTTCTCTCAGAGAGTTTGGGTGTATATGATGAAGACTAAAAATGAAGTGTTGGGAATTTTTCTCAAATGGAAGGCGATGATAGAAACAGAAACAGGAAGAAGGATCAAATGTCTTCGTATAGATAACAGAGGCGAATACAGGAGTGATCTTTTTCAGAAGATTTGTGAGAATGATGGCATCGTCAGACACTTCCCCGTTAGGAATACACCACAACAAAATGGAGTGGCAGAACGTATGAAGTGGACTTTACTAGAGAAGGTTCGGTGTATGTTATCCAATGCTGGCTTGGGCAAAGAGTTTTTGGCTAAGGCAATAACGTATGCGTGTCACCTCATTAATCGCCTACCATCTGTTGCTATTGGTGGTAAGACACCGTTGGAACAATGGTATGGAAAACCTGCTACTGATTATGATTCTCTACATGGGTTTGGCTCAATTGCGTACTATCATGTGAAGGAGTCAAAATTTGATCCGAGACGAAGAAAGCTATCTTTATGGGGATTTATTCTGGGGTCAAAGGATATCGTTTATGGCGTCTAGAGACAAAGAAGGTAATATTCAGTAGGGATGTTAATTTTGATGAATCTGGTACGGTGAAACAGGTAGTAACTGGTAATACCAAACCAATTGAAGGTGTTCCGAAGCAGGTGGAGTTTGAGGGAAGGATGATTTTCCCATTATGAAGAACAAATAAAGAAACAAAGGAAGACTTTCCCACAGAAGAAGTAGAGCCAATTGAGAAGGAGGTTCCAATTCATGAACCTCAACAGCAACGTGAATCAATAGCAACTCACAAGCAAAAAAGAATGATAAGAAAGCCTACTCGTTTCGTGGATATGGTGGCTTGTGCAACCTCAATTACAACTGATGGCATTCCTTCAACTTATAAAAGTGTTGTCCATAGTAAAGAAAAAGATAAGTTGAGGAATGCCATGAATGGGGAGATGCATTCCCTTCATCAGAATAGTACGTGGAGTTTGGCCAAACTTCCGAAGGGAAAGAAAGCAATTGGGTGTAAATGGGTGTATGCAAAGAAAGAAGGATTTCCTAACCAAGGAGATGTGTGCTACAAGGCAAGATTGGTAGCTAAAGGCTATGCTCAAAAGGAGGGAATTGACTATAATGAGGTATTTTCTCCAGTTGTAAAACATTCCTCTATTAGAATTTTGTTGTCTTTGGTAGCGCAGTTTGATTTGGAGCTAGTTCAAATGGATGTTAAAACTGCATTTCTTAACGGAAACTTGGAAGAGGAAATCTACATGACTCAGCTAGAAGGATTTAAAGTTGCTGGGAAGGAAGACCTGGTGTGCAAACTTGAAAAATCGTTATACGGATTGAAGCAGTCTTCGAGACAATGGTATAAATGATTTGACAAGTTTATGTTGCGGCACAAATATAAAAGAAACAAATATGATCATTGTGTATATTTACGCAAGCTTGAAGATGGATCTTTTATATATCTCCTTTTATATGTTGATGATATGTTAATAGCTTCGAAGAATCAAACAGAAATTGAGAAGCTGAAGGTTCAACTAAAGAATGAGTTTGAGATAAAGGATTTAGGCGAGGCAAGGAAGATTCTTGGCATGGATATAAAAGGAGATAGACAATCAAAGAAGCTTTTTTATCTCAAAAGGAATATTTGAAGAAAGTGCTTGATCGATTTGTTATGAATGAAGAAACAAATCCGATTAGCACTCCACTTGCCCCTCATTTTAAGCTTAGTGTCGATGTATCACCAGAGGATGAAGACGAAATAGAATACATGTCAAGAGTACCATATGTGAATGTTGTTGGTAGCTTGATGTATGCAATGATTTGTACGAGACCTGATATTTCACATGATGTTGGAGTTGTGAGTAGGTATATGCATGATCCAGGAAATGAGCATTGGCAAGCTGTGAAATGGATTCTACGGTATATTTGTAATACTGTAGATGTTGGATTGGTTTTCCAGCAGGAAGATGATTGTTCTTTAGTTTGCTATTGTGACTCAGATTATGCAGGTGATTTGGATAGACAAAGATTAACTACTGGTTATGTGTTTACTCTTGCAAGGGCACCAGTTAGTTGGAAGTCTACCCTGCAGTGAACAGTTGCTTTGTCTACCATAGAGGCAGAGTACATGGCAATTATAGAGACTATGAAGGAGGCAATTTGACTTCAAGGATTGTTTGGAGAACTTGGTATTGGACAAGAAAGCGTCACAGTATTTTGTGATAGTCAAAGTACTATTCAATTTGCAAAGAACCAAGTTTATCATGCAAGGACGAAGCATATTGATGTTCGATATCACTTTATACGAGAAATCTTAGAAGAATGTGGAGTCATGATACAGAAAATACGAACAGCTGAAAATCCTGCTGACATGTTGATGAAAGTGGTGACTCCTATGAAGTTTCAACATTATTTGGACCTGATCAACATTGTTGAACATTGAATTGTAAACCCAGTTAGAATTCGTCATTTGGAGAAATTTAGTATGTGAGACTTTGCAAAGGTGGAGATTTGTTATGTGTGTGTGTGTGTGGCAAAGTCCCACATCCGGGACTTTGCAATGTGAGGGGGGCCTTCACCTATAAAAGACAAACCCCTCCTCACTAATCCTTCATCCCAAAATAGAAACAATTTCTATTTTTTTCTTCTCTTGTATTATTCACTTGTACTCATTTGGATTGGAATAAATAATTGGGTTGTTGGAGTCCGAGGAGGCAGGAACAAATATTCTGTCCAACCTCGTAAAATTCTGGTATTTCTTTTATTATTCATATTTATTGTTTATTAGTTGTTAATCTATATTTTTTGACTTCCGCTATATTGTACGCGCGCGCATTTGTGCTTGGTGTTGCGAAGTTGACATGCTTACTTTTTTTTTTGGTGATGTGTGCTTAGTGTATTGAACAAACCGCATATTTTTCAATTATTCAAAAGCTAAGGTAATATTTATTTAGGTCTTAATTAGAGGGCAAAGTTTTAAAATCTTGTTTGGTCTTAATTAGAAGGTAAAGTTTTAAAATTCTATTTGGTATAAAGTCTAAGGTAAAATGTGGTAGTTAAATTTTTTCTGCTATCTCGCCACTCCTTAATTGCAACTTTTTTTGGTTGATATCTGTATAACAGTTTGTTGCGGTCAATTTTAGAAAGGTACATTTTTCTACAAGGTTTTTTTGGCGCTGCCAAGACTGATAGGAACGGAGTCCAAATTGTTTGAAGCAACAGCTTGCGATCCAGTAACAGACGGAATATGAGACGAGCAGAAATGAGACGGTTCGCAGATGCATCATTTCTTGGCTGCTTCTGAGAGGCCAGAAGAGCATTTTGGGTGTGGCGCTCAAAAAAATGTTGAATGCCGAACTTAGAAGGTTGATCCTCGCTGCTCGGATTCTATTTCTTGGAAGAAGAGCTGGGTTTCTTCCTTGGAGGCATGTAGGTACGTCAATGGGCAGCTATCAACAGTTTTTGCACTATCAAAACTAAAATCAAAAAAGGAACATCACATTATTCGGCACGAAGGGTATACAAGAAACAAACAAATAAATTAAAGAAGCACTGATTCTAATTATCAGCAAGCAAGGCCACTTAAAGATAAGTCAAATTACAAAAAGAAAGAGCAGATCAAGACTAAAAGAGAAGAATCAGAAGAAGGAAGCAACTCAGAAGCGAATATTTACACAGAAGCAAAATTAAACAACTTCAAAAAAATAAAAACGTGGAAAACAAAATATGGGTTCCCAATCCGTGCAATGATGCTACCTTGTAGAGGGAGCACACTGTAGGCACTTAATCAAATTGGAGGGCTTATCACCAAATGAAACGGGAATGAGGCAGAGCCACCATCATTATTGTGGAAATTAAAAGAAAATGAGGCAACATTGGTGGATATGGCGGAAGAACCACTTATGCCTATGCGATGCCCAATCCCATTGAACCTGTAGGTCAGGTAGATGGCAGTACAGCTAATGCTGGCAAGGAAATGAAAATGGTGGTCGAAGGGAAATTAGGGATACGAAGTATGAAGATGATTCTTTGAGGCAAAAAAAACACTACAAGCAATTAGGGTGATTGGGATAACACGGAATCAATTAAAAAAAAACATTTTCTGATATAAAACTTACCATATGTCTACATTAGATTATTTAAAATAATTTAGAAAAGAACTAATCCAGTCATGTCCCTCGAATCAAAGCAATCGGCTTCCCCGTTTTCACCTTTAGTTTGCAAGAAGAGAGGGAAGCGAATGAAACTTTCGAGGTTTCCTGCCTAAACTAAAGTAGCAGCTCAGAGAATGAGCCCGGGACTTCTGATTATAAAATGGGCCTACTTCACGTATATGCATAAGATACGTATACATCTTTTATACAACAATTGGAGAAGTAACTTTTTTGTAAAAGTTATTTTAAAAAAAGGAATTCTAAGTAAATATTAAAAGTATAATGTGATTTATGCTTGGATTAGTAGTGGAGAAGTGAATTTTTTTGAAAAAGAAGAAAGCGTTTGGATAAACATTGGAGAAGTGATTTTTTATGATAAATTATGTAAAAGGACATGAATATCATTAAATGCCATACATTCTGATCTAACCATATTTTTACACACGTTTTCATAGATAATATAGAGATTTTGACACATTTTCTAGATTAATTAAAGACAGTTTGGTTCTCAAATTTGGTAAATCACAAGTTAGTCCATCACTGCTGCTGCTACACTTTGGTCACTGATCAACCTAGGCAAAAGACAATAGAGCAAACGGCTGAGAAGAGGCGAAAAACAAGAGAGGAAGCCCTAAGTCATTTGTCTAGACGTCACATTTTTGAATGACACACCAGCCGCCAATCCTTGCTGCTCCAGGTTCCATTCTTACGCAGCATGGCTTAACCTCTCGGAGCCACCACCACTGAGCACATACCAGCCGCACACCTCACCTCCAGGCCTCATTCATTCTTCTTCACCCACGCCGCCACGCCTCATGAGACTGAAGAAGCGGAAAACGCAAGAGAGTGGCGGCTGGAGACGGGAACAAGAGATAGCGTGATGACGACCTTCACTGCTGAAGACAGAGATGTAGCACCAAAGCAGAGCATAAAATGGAGGCCCAGAAGGATTAGGTCGGGATTTGGGAGTGATCGAGAAGAATGCAACACAGCGGTGAGGATTTGAACTCCACCATGATAAATGCCTCACCGTGCCCCCTCTTAGCTTCTGGCCAGAAGCTCCTTCGTCGTTGAAGTCCTTCCATGAAGATACTAAACCAAACGCTCCAATTTGGCTAATCGTGCTTTTGGGTCGTAAAAGCCACTTGGGCCGCTGATCCAAGCACTCCCGTATATGCGCACATGAAACGTTTATATATGCTAATGCAATTTTTAAAATTTTAGAATGCAGATAAAGAAATGTTATTTTTAAATTTAATAAGAGGGGTTACTTTCTAATAATGTAAGAAACCAAAATTTGAGTCAATATTAAAAGAAGTATTAACATTTAGTACCTGATAATATTTTGAATAAAATTACCTCTGATAAAAATATATTTGTTTTTAGTCAAAAGGAAACAAGTAAACTTCACTAAAAAAATAAATAACCAAGTATTTACAAAGTAATGTAGAGCTCATTTGGAAGCCCTTCTCTAAATTTAGGTTTTGTTCTAGTAATCATATTTTTTTCAAAATTTAGGTTTTGAAAAAGTTATTTTATTGTCAAATCACATTCTCTCTCATAATAAATTTTCTCTTTCCTCTTTTTTCCTTCTTTCTCTTTCCTACTTATTTTTTTGTCTTGAACTCCGTAAAAGCCAATAACTTTCTAAATGCAATCACATTTTAAAGCCTAGATTTTGCCTTGGAATCCGTAAAGGCTATTTTCTCAAAATCTATTCTCCAAAACCTAAATTTTACCTCAAACTCCGTAATTGTTACTTTCAAACGAATTTCTAAACGAGCTCGAAAACTTGTTTAAAAATAAATTATTTTTTAAGTTAATAAGTCAAATGTTTGATTTGATGAGTTTTCATTAAGAAACAGAGAGATTGATCGAGAAAATATGGTATACAAATAAAAAAATGTGTTACAGGAAGTATAATATGTTAATATTATGATCCATATATTTTCATTATTTTTAATATCTTTATTTCTTTCAAACCATCATTGCAATATAATTTTTCAACAAGAAAATATCATAAAAGAATATGAATATGGTAAATCAAAGTTTAAAACATCAAAGGTATTTGTATTTATCCCCTGAAGATGTACCCGTTTGGTAACGCGGTAGAAAAGTATTTTTACATAAATCGAGGTAAATATGTAAAGAAGTTATCTTGTTTTGCGGAAAAACACTGTTGAATGTGCGTTTGGCTTTTCCAAACGCTCAAACAAATAAGGCCCATGTCTCGAAAGTAATTTTCACGATTTACCATATATTTTTGTAATACTGGATTGGAAGAGGCAAACATAATCATCAATCTTACAAATACAATTCTGCTCATATTTCTGTAATGCTGGATTGGAAGAGGAATCGATCCATGATGATGAGTGAAAAGCCTTTTCCTTATTATCCCCATTTCTCTCTGTTATGCTTGCTTTAGATCATAAATCACTATACTACTTCTCTATTTTACTTTAATGAAATGAGCATGAAGAGGATTGAAATAGCGGGTTATTTTTTCACTCAAAAAAATAGCTGGTTATTCAATTCAGTACACAGGTGACTATTATCTTGCACTGAAAACCAATTTTGCATCTGGAGTTGGTTGTGTTCTTCGGGTGTATTTGAGAAGCAACGCTTCTAAAGAAAGACGTGGTACGCTTAGATCCCTGGAACATTACAAAAGCAGAATTAATTTCAAATGGAAAAGGATGATAGAGACTAAAGGTAAACATAAAATTTGAAAAGATTATAAGCGTGTTTGTTCACACGTTGAAAACACTCTTGGGTACTAAATATGACCATCTCTCCTAGTAAGAATTCAAATTTTAATTCATCACATAATGATATTAAAAAATGATTTTGATGGTTTTCAATGTGAAATCAAACATGCTTTATATTGATCTATAAGAAATTTTAAACCTGATATAAGGCTCCGGATCCTTCCAATCCCACTTTTTCCATTCTCTGAAAAGGATGGAGAAACATTCAGCAGAAGTGGAGGGCAAAGATGAAACACTGAAGGCATGAATCCACGTCTCAACACTAACTCTTTCGGTCAAAACCTAGCAAACTCCATGCACACTTGCTTATGATCCAATTTCCAGACACAACTACCCATATAATCATATACTTTCTCTCCAAATACATGCAAACTGTGTTTTGCAAGTGCCCTTGTAAATCCATCTGATTCTAGAATATTCACAACTTCATCTTCATTAAGAGCATTAAGCGACCAGTCATTCAACACTGAATTGTGCAAAAGGATTCTTAGAATGGTGCACATGTAACTCTCATCCATAATCTCTAATGCCCATTAATTTCAGCAGCAGAAATTGCCTCAAGTCCATACCTTATTTCATCATCACTACCTTGAATATTGTCAACAAGGTCATTCCAATTGTATAAACATGTTCTATATTTGCGGTTGTGCTCTAAATTTTCTACTTCTAACTCATCACATTGGCAAGGGTTCTTTGATCTAAAGTATTTTTCAAGCACCCTGAAATATTTTGTGGTACATATGATAAATCCATATTTTGTATGAAGAAATTTCACTTAATATTGACCTCTTGGTATGTTATTTGAGCTTAAATGAGTCAATTAGAGGGTATTTGTGTTAATAAGAGATTAAAGGAATTAATGCTAAGTTTGAGATATTTTATCATTTCTTGAATCATTATTTCAAATGCACAAGATTATATCATGTTTGTATTAATATCTAAGACATTGGGGAGTTAATGCTGAGGGATCAAGGCTTCCTGATGCTCTCTGCGTCACATGCTTTAGCCAACAAACATCTTGACTGAAGCCAACAAAGTCATGATGCTTTCTATGCCATATGCTTCAGCCAACAAACATTTTGCCTGAAGCCAATGAAGTCCTAACGCTCTCTATGTCACATACTTTAGCCAATAGGCTTCTTAGCTAAAGCTAACGTCCATACAGCTGCAGTAAATCCAATGTGTGTAACCAATTGAACAATGGCCAAACAAGAAAAGTAAGTTGAATTGGTTAGAAAGACAGCTGGCCAAACAAGAAAGTAACCAATATCCTTTAGCATTCCTCTCTATTCTATCACATTATAATTTATTTCTCACACACTCACGTGAACCCTTCCTTCCAGACTTCATCCATCCTCTCTCCATCCATTGACACCAATTTCTCTCTTCTCCATTTTTATGCACTCCACTCACATTGCAGAGTCACACCTTCTCATTTTATTTTCCTTTTTATCTCACATCTCTGCACCAAGCCACAAAGCTAACACCTTTCTTCACTCCATCTGAAAGCTATTGAACAGGGGGCTATTGTTTTTATTGCACAGCCACAACTAGGAATTTTTTGGGGGGATTAACAGAGCTTTTTCCTGACCTTTATTTGGACCCACCTTTCTTTTTTTATCACATAAGTCCATTTTCTCCAGGAGCTTTGTCCTCTCTCCCTCTTCCACCACTTCAGATCTTTCTCCATCTTTCTCATTGATTTTCTTTCCTTCTCCCTTCTGTCACAACTCTCCACCATACCTTCATATTCCACAACATTTAAATCATTCCATTTCTAGCTCTTTATCCGTCCACCACCGTCAACTTCTAGATTGCATCCTCTCTTCATTTCAAGTTCTTGGCCTTGGAGACATCCTCACCATCGGAATTAGCCATGATAATGCTTGGAGTCCAGGATGCTGATGCTACTGTAGAGATCTACATGTCCAGCTGAGTAATCGTCTTTCCAAGGATTAGGGCCGAGCCCGAGCCTCATTTGACAAAGGGAGTTCATCAAGCCTTCACTCTTCTCGTTAAATCTTAATTGATTTGTAATGGATTGTTGAAATTTTTGTGATTGTGAACTTAGATTCTATTTCATTTCAGTAATGGTTAGAGATTAGTGACTAGATTTACCAAAATTAGTTTCAGAGATTATCTTCTTGATTGAAAGTAGCTTCATTCAATCGTTGTGGTTGATTAACTATTAAGGTCTGATTGTTATGAATAATTCTGGAGTTTTATTGATCAATATTACTTTTGGAAGTGGCTGACTACTATTTCTGCTGAATCCATTCATATTTGATCTAATCGTTGCAACATAAGATGCGTTGAGGATGAGCCGTAATGTTGGAAGGCAATGAGGGCGAGTCATGATTCTTGGGAAGCATTTTAGTTACCAGTTCACTTTCTTGTTTTAGTCTTACTGCATTACAATTTAATTGGTATGAAAATAAAAATAAAAAATAGTTAGATAATTTTGCTTATTCATAATTTGTGAACAGAATCGGTTCATCTCCTAATTTGTTGAATTAATTTGCTAACTAATGCATAGAGACATTTAGGCTCCTTAGAGATCGACCTCGAGATTGTACCACTATTTGCATAATTTGAGTATTAAATTTGACCTTTAAATGACTAGAGATCAACATCCAACATCCTGCACTATTTTGTTTGAAGCGTTGAGCATCCTAAAGTATTCTTTATTGCATCCAATACCATGAAGTATTTTTTTGTTCATCTAAAACTTTAAAATATTTTTACGGATTCAACATCTTAAAGTATTTTTTGTGCATCTAGAACTTTAATATATTTTTTATGCATTAAACATAAAGGTATAAAAAATATTTTAAGATGTTAGATGCACCCAATATTCTGAAAAAAAAACTAAAAAAAGGAGTTGGATATAAACAATGTTGTTAATCCCTTAAAAGAATGAACCACAGTACCAATTCCCACTAAAAGAGGGCTCACATTAGTGTTGGACTCCCTAGTAGTAACTTAAATAAGATTATCTTCTGTGAGATGATACATATGTTTAGAATAAATATTTTTTAAAAAAAATTACATTTGTAATTCCGATGCTTAAATTAAAGATTTATTGTTAAATAATTTTAAATTAAAAATTTTATAATAATTAAGATTTTTAAGTTAATTATTAAATAATGAAATTTTAAAAATGGATTTACACAAATAATTTATAGTATAATGAAATATAATTAAAGAAAAATTATAACAATTGTAATTTTTATATATAAGTTGCCTTGAGAAATATTATAAATAAAATTAAGAATTTTATTATAAGTATAAGGTGTATCCTGGAGAATTTGAAGTATTTTCCTAGCACCCTAAAATATTTTGTTGTGCATCCAACATCTCAAAGTATTTTGTTAGAAGCGTCTAACACTCAAAAGTATTCTTTATGTGCATTTAGCATTGTTTTTCTTGGGTCTATCCTCACTATATATGCAATCCACTGGCGAAACAATCTTTGTTGTTGGATAGAAAAGTTAAAATCGTACCTCTTGTGACTTGAGACAAGTTTGCTCCTAGATGGACTTTGGCTCCTGTTTTGTTGGAGCGACTTTCTTGTCGCCCAAGGATGGATACAGTGATTGCTATGCCAACTCGACTTCATAAGATTTCAATGATGCTTGGAAAGACTCTAACTTACCTTCCATGGTGTGAATGGTTCAACGACTCAATGGAGGCTAGACGAGACATCTTTCATTTGGTGGATCCAATATCACCCCAGTAGGGTATCATATAACAATGGGCAGTCCATGACTTGATATTTTTTTGGTGCATTCCTCCTAGCTGCAAACGTCTGGAGTATTATCTGCCACACTGTGCAATCGGGCGCCTCATCCCCAAAGGCCTTCTCCTGATGGAGTTCATCTTCAAAGTTCCCTAATAAGAAAGAAACATAACATATGCTACAATTAAAGGTGACTTATATTGCAACCAAGGTAGCATCATACACATCAACGATGATGTCCAAGAAGAATTTGAGCGAGCCTAAGAGTCTTTTCGTGACACCAAGGAGGACTCAATCATTATAACCCATGAAATGACATTGAGTCTTCAGTTAGCTATAATTAAACCCATACTGCTATTATACATGCTGAGAGAGTAAATGAGGCTTTAACCATGCTTATTTAGGCCTATATGCATAATTTCATGAAAGCATGAGCAAGTAGGAGAGCATGAAGGTCCATGAAATTGGTGTAATATAAACGTGGAATATGTTTAAGATAATGTGCAAGGCCCATGTGCAGTCTATATTGAAAAATTCACTTAAAATACCATGTGACATGCATGTGCCTTGGAGAAGAAGTGTAAGTGACGTCCAAAAGGAACCAAGAAACACTTAGAAGCCATCATTATGCATTAAGTTTGATGTAATTTTATTTTAAAAAATTTCCCTTTTTATTTCCTTATAATAAGCCCATTTGATCAAAGATTCTTCTAGAAGATCTTGTTTTTGTTTCCTATTTTTTGGTAGCTAACTTTTGCTTCAAGTTTAATTTCTTAATTTCTTTAGGCTTTGAATGGTGCCAACCAATCAAGTAATCATCATAAATGCATCATTATAGCAATTAAGGCTTAGGGTTTTGATTCCAGAGCATTTTATAGTAGCCTATATGTTACCTACGCTTTTATACTTCATTTTGGGGAAGATTTGAATGAATAAGAACTCTATTCATTGGAAAATCATATTCTCTTGTGTGAGCTTTGTTTACATTCTTGTATCATTGTGAGAATACTTTGAAAATATTAAGGGAATGACTAACCTAGTGGTGTCGTTATGGCTAGAGCTACAAGAGATATGTTCCCTTAAGGTTTTACCTACGATTATCTATCCTGTTATCTCACTTGTTTCTAACCGATCCATCCCCATCTTATATCAGATTCGCAGAAACAAGTCAGAAAACTGTAACTCAGTCCGTAAATTTTTGACTCATTTGTAACTCAAATCCAAAACTTTTACTCACTGCACAGTCCCTGGTATCTTTAACCATTTTATAGTTAAGTCTCTATATTTTAGAAAATAAGTCTATATATAATAAAAACCTATGGACTAAATTATATAATGGTTAAAACTATAGGGGCTGAGTTACATTGAGTCAAAATTAGGAGATTGAGTTACAATCGTGTCAAAAGGATAGGGACTGAATTGCACTGAATCAAAGTTCAGGGACTGAGTTATGCTTAAAAGTTGAGTGATCAAAAGACTATTTTTTCCTAGATTTTTATAATATCTGATATTTAATAAAGAGACGGTTAACTTCTTTTTATGATGATTAAGGAAGTTAATTAACTTATATATTTATTATATTTCTCCAATTAACTTATATATTTATTATTTTTCTTCAAATTAATTTGTGTGACTTATAAAGTGATATATAATCTATTGATATATATATGAGTATTTTAGAATATAAGTTTCAGTTGAGTAATTTATTTATTTTTTAATCTCTTCAAAAAAATTAATTGGTTCTTATATGGAGGAGAAAATATATTATTTTTTTTACTTATTGCTAAGCGTAAAATGACAAATACTATTTTTTAAAATTTTTTTTATTTAAGAAAATATCATTTAAAAAAAATCAAATCTTGATTATCTAAATCACATATGAATGGTCCAGATCTGATTAGCTCTTCCTAGTAGGGTAACCAGGTCACCTACAGATAAACCACTATATCAACGATTTGAATGACTGGTCTGATTTTCAGCACACCTTAATTGATTTTGTGAGTAATTTTTCTGGATTAGAATGGTTAATTGAATTATTGTCAGAAAAAGAGAGGAATTAAAAGAGAGTATCAATACTCCTCCCAACTGAAGTCTTCAGATTTTATAAGGAAAAACTAGAATCTTTGCTAATAAGTTGATTATATATATATGTACAATAATTAATGGTGCTATAGGTACTTCGCTGAAGGCATGGACATGTATTTCGAGCTAGTTGGAGGAAAAATGCTTGACGCAGTTCTTGTGAACAAGAAAGTGCATGGTCGAATAGCTGTATGCGGAATGATATCTCTGTACACTCTTGAAGGAATCACTAAAATTACATCTCTAATTTACAAAAGAGTTTGTATGAAATGCTACAACGTGGTGGATTATTACCACCTTTATCCCAAGTACTTGGAATTCATATTGCCTTATATCAGACAAGGCAGGGTTTCTTGTCTGGAAGACATTGTTGAGAGGCTTAATGATGGAGCTTTAGCGTTGGTCAAAGTATTCAGAGGCCTCAACATTGGCAAACAAGTAGTTTCTCTTGCTAATAACGACTAGAGTCATTAATTGCTCCTCCGATTCTTAATATAATACCCCCACTCTATACTCATTGAAGGAATTCAGGCATACCTGTCAATTCGGATCTAATTGCATATACCCATGCGAAACTTGGATCACTGGATTGGACCCAAAGCATGAGACACCGAAAAAGCACTTGGAGAGAAAAAGGAGAGTCTTTCCAAAGAGAGGCAGAGAGTTTTTCAAAGAATGGATCGGGAGAGTTATTTGCTCAACTGACTTCCCGTGCACTTATCCCACCTTTTAAGGGATAATTGCTTCTTAATAATTCAAAGAATAAAACTGCCCAATCCTTTCCCTTTGAATAAACCATTCCCACTAAAATAATTTGAATTTTGAATTAAAAAATTGCAAGTTTGGGAAATCTCATTTATTCCCACAAGAGTGCATATTTACGCATTCGACGTAGCACATGAAATTGGGTCTAATCCATCAAAGGTGGCCCATATTCCAACATCTCCCACTCACACTTAGTGGATTAAGATACGTGGACCTCATCCTTCTCTCTTCTCTCTTTCATACTGTGTGCTTTACCGTGACCACATGGGCATGATGTCTTTTTGATGTTTGTACTAGAGATCCCTTTCACAGGACCAACACAAGACAATCTTTCTTCGTGTAGCTTGAATTTGGTATTATGCCTCATATGTCCTAGATTTAACTAAATATACACTTTCACTTGACGAATCTAATCCCTCTTAAGTCTCCATAAGACTTAGATCATCTTTCTCATATGCGTGACGTCCACACTTATGAAATCACTAAGTTGATATCATAAGGGACATGTCATAGACACCAGTATAGTTGTGTATTTTTCAGGTAATTTTTCTTTCACTCATATATCACTTTGATATACATCAATCGCTTTCCTAACATAGTACCTTGTATCGCATCCCTCATGATACTAGGATGTATGTTAAGGTAGCATTCATTGAGCTATACCTCCATGATGATGTTAAAGTCAAATGACATAAATAGAAATATTAATTTCTTGGGACTCACAAAGAAATGAAACAGGGATCCATTCACTTGCTTCCCTTTTGTAGTTCTATAACACGTGTGGTATGAATTACAGGCTACGGTGTTTCTCTTATACTATAAGAGCGTACGTTGTTTTGATACTCATCATTAACATCGTACAGACTTTTAGCCCAGATGTTCCCATCATCTAAACCCAAATTCTTCTTCCTCTCATATATCATATGACGTTAGTATTGAATAATGTTTTATCTGGTAACAAGCATCACGGGAGTGGGTCCCCATGATTCGATCCATGTTTTATATGTACATACATTGAATCTCATCTCGACACGCTGCATGATTGTCAAGGCGACATAGCTTGTATTTCTTCACTACCATATCATCATTCCTGCTGCCTTACTGGTGAATACAAGTGTCTTATCTTTACATACTCTTCTTGAGTATCAAAGGCAGTAGCTCATGTGAGAGAGCCTACCTCACTTACCTGTACGACATTCTAGACATTGTATACTAATACACAGACACATGAATTTAATCACAAATTCAATATACATTGTCTGTAATTTTACATTTTTGTGCATACCAATGGCCCTTACATATTTCTCAAACATTTATTTGGCTATTGGTTTTGTCAGGGGATCTGCATCATACTCTTGATTGAAATGTGTTGTATATTTATCACTTTTTGTATTACATAATCTCTCACAAAATTATACTTAATATCAATGTGCTTAGTCTTGCTATGATATTTGGGGTCTTTTGTGTAGGTTATGACTACAGTATTATCACAATATATTAACACAGGATTTGTGCTCTCATTCCCAAATCAAGGTGTTCAATGAATCTTTTCAGCCATATAGCCTCCTACACTACTGCAGTGCAAGCCACAAACTCAGTTTGCATTGAATGCAGAGTTATGCACGTCTGCTTCTTACCACTATAACTTATGGTGCCATTATTTAGAAAGAAGGTATAACCTGAAATTGACCTTCTTTCAACTTCAGCTTCGCCTACATCAATATCAGAGAATCCAAGAGGCCGCAATTCGCTTCCTTGATAAGTTAGTGCATAATTCGTTGTGCCATTTAAGTATCCCAGAATCCTTTTCACAACTTTCCAATGATGTTCACTAGGATCTAACTGGAATCTACTTACCAGTCCAACTGCAAAGCAAATATCTGTAATTGTACACATCATTGCATAATTAGACTTCCTACGGCATTAGCATAAGGAACTATTTCCATTATTTTCTTAGCTGATTCAGTCTTGAGACACATTTCAAGATTTAAGCTAACTCCAGTAGATACGGGTGTCTAAGGGATTGCAGTCACTCATATTAAATCGCTCGAGAATTTTCTTAACATAATTCTATTGTGAAAAAGATAGAATTCTCTTTGAGCGATCCGTTTGGATTTTAACTCCAAATATATATTCTGCTTCTCCCATGTCTTTCATCTCAAAATTCTATGACATCCATTCTTTAATAGCTAAGATCGAATTTACGCTATTTCTGGCCAATAGTATATCGTTTACATATAATGACAACATCACAAAGTTATTATCAAGCTGCTTAATGTAGATACATTTGTCTTCTTTAACCATTTCAAAATTGTATGAGGTTATTACTCTGTGAAACCTCAAGCACCACTATCTAGATGATTGTTTCAGTCCATAAATGGACCTTCTGAGCTTACTAACTTTGCTCTCTGAACCTTTCTTTATGAAACCTAATAGTTGTTCCATATAGATTTCTTCATCTAAGTCACCGTTTAGAAATGCAGTTCTCACATCCATTTAATGTAACTCCAAATTTAAACTGTTTACTATTGACAAAATCAGTTTATGCAGTTAAAGCGTACAACAGGCGAGAAGGTGTCCTCGTAATCGATACCTTCCCATTGTGTATAGCCCTTCACTACCAGACGTTCCTTGTACTTGTCAATTGATCCATCCGCTTTTCTTTTTATTTTGAGAACCCACTTGTTCCCAATGACCTTTCGATCTTTTGGTAGATCAACGAGTTCTCAGACTTGATTTCTTTTCATTGAATCAATCTTGACTTGATTCCATTTCATTGAATCAATCTCTTCTTCCATTACTTTTTTCCATTCATCCTTGGCAGGATAGAACAAGGCTTCTTGTACAGAATGTGGCTCATAATCTCCATCCGGAGTGACATGGGTGCTTCCCCCTCTATTGGGAAGTGAAGCGCTTCTTGGGTACATTTCCCCTGTCACCCTTTCTTGTAGAGACCTCTTGTGTCTTTCGTTTCTTTTGTCTTAGCCTTTGTAAAAGCCTTTCTGAGCCATTTAATCTCCCACTTAGATTGATATATTGGGATGATTGAGGATCATTAGATCGATCTACACTACCTTGTTCTTGTGTCTCAAAGAGATATTGTTCGATCTATCTCTCCTCTGCCAGGAAATTCACTCTCCAAAAATATGACATCCCTTGATTTAATTTTAGTTATCATTCCATCTTTATTTTCACCATTGAAAATGTATCCTTTGGACTCTTTTGAGTATCTTATAAAGATACATTTCTTTCCTCTTGGACCCAACTTCCCATGCATATGGGAATTGTCATGAACATATACAGCCGACCCCCAGGGTCTTAAGATACTTAAATCGGGCTTGCATTTCATCCACAATTCATAGGGTGTGGAAGTAACTACTTTTGATGTACACAATTAAGTGTGAAGGCTGTTGTTAATAAAGTATCGCCCCAATACGAAATTGGTAAGCTTGCTTGAGCCATCATCGACCTAACCATGTCTAGAAGAGTTCTATTTCTTCTTTCAGACACTCCATTTTGTTATGGAGTGTCAGGGGTAGTTAGTTGCCTAATTATCCTTTTTTCTTCACAGAGCTCTTTAAACGATCGGATAGGTATTCACGACCTCGGTCAGTATGTAACACTTTAATTTTACGTTCCATTTGATTCTTTACCTCATTCACATATTGTCTAAAGCATTCTAGTGCTTCAGACTTATGTGAGATAGACGTGACCATATCGCCAAAAGTCATCAGTAAAGGTAATAAAGTACCAAGCTTCATGCCTTGACCTCACACTCATGAGACCACATATATCAGAATGGACTAAGTCTAATGGATTTTCAGCTCTAGTTCCTGTACCGAAAGGTTTTCTAGTTGCCTTATCAGCTAAACAATTCTCACACAAGGACATTTCCATATTTGGAATTTCACCTAGTAAACCTTCCTTTGTTAGTTTAATCATATGATTCTGACTTATATGCCCTAGTCTAGCACGCCAGATATTTATGCCAACTATTATATTGGTGGAACTAATAAAACAGTCATGCAAGTTCAAATCACCAATAACATCCACAACAAGGAACTTTCCTGAGAGGAAAGCTAAACCGTAAAAGGTCTCATTGCAAAAAATGCTAGCAATCTTGCCATGATAGTTCACATCAATCCCATAATTCAAAAGACATAGTTTAGAAAATAAATTCCATCGGATGTCTGGTGTATGAAGCACATCATGCAATATTAAGGTCTTTCCACCATGCAGAGATAATCTACAGGTGCCTATGTCTTTGACCTCGATCTTTGCGTTATTACCAACATAAAGCCCTTTGCATTGATCCAGCAACTGACGATAATCCACGAAGGATCCTCAATCCTTTGTTACATGGCCTGTTGAGCTTGAGTCTTTCCATGGTCATTTCTCTCAGGACAGTCCTTTGCGAAGTGACCCATCCTTTGGCAGGCATATCATTTGACCTTATTCAGGTCAACTTTCTTTATGAATTGCTTTATGTCCCTTTTGAATCTAGGGACATCCTTCCTGTCTTATCCAGAAAATTTCTTGCCCTTCTTAAAATCGGGCTTGCATCCTCAGAGTAATAGGCATGCCCAGAAGTCTTATATGCCTCCAGGCATTCATCCTCAAGCTCAAGGTGCTTCACAACATCATCAAAAGTGATGATGTCATCATTATGGGTTAAGTTAACTTTCATATGATCCCAATTATAGGGAAGTGATCTGATTACAGTTTGCACTTGCTGCTCATAAGTTAGTGCATTTCCAGCTTCCTAGAGCTCCGTAATTATGTTTGACATGTCTCGAAAATGCTGCTTCATGGGTGTATTACCACGAAACTTACATGTTTCAAACTTGATTGTCAACTTCCTAAGTTTGGTGGTTGTCGTTCCACCAAATTTGTCTCTAAGATCTACCCACATGGCATGTGCAGTTGGATGTTTTTTATATTGACACATTAGGTCATTTTCCATTGTGCCCAGCAGGGTCACTCTTGCAATACTGTTCTTCTTTTTTTAAACTTGGTATAACTCCAGGTTCCTCCTATGCTGGGCTGTAATCCAAGCTTCAAGTTCCACCAAAATGGTGGTCATCGGCTTAAGGGCCTCCTTTTCCTCCAATATATACTGCACTTTACGGTGTCAGATATCTCAATTGTCAGCATTCAACTTATCCCCTTCATTCTATTCGGCAATTATTCTTTTTTATTGCCATTTCCTAGTCTGAGGTGATGAGATATTCTATCAACAGGTGTTTTCTCATAAAGCTGAGTTTTTAGCGATTATGTAGCACATCACAGTAGATAATGTCTTATATTATTCTTGACAAGAATATAATTTGATTATAGATCACACAAATACTAGTAACTACATTATTTCTTTTAAGAATTTTATATAAGTACTTCTTGAATCGCCAAATTTTAGAAGTCTCATTTTCTAAAAGTTCCCACTTATTAAAAGTGTGACAAGGTGACATATCATGTGAATAACAATAGCAATTTTACAACAATTCACATGAACTAAATATGTCACAATTTACAATGCATTTATTCGCAAATATACATCAAATCATGTTCAGACACATTAATAAAACATAGAGGGTAAACACACAAATCTAAAGCACAATACGTCTTTATATATTTCCAATACACTAATTGACTATTTGTTTTCTCAGTCTTTTAAGTGTTGGTTTTTTGTTCAGTATAAATTTCGTTGTTCTCTTTAATGTGCATGTAGCTCTAACTGCTGCACGATACTTCATCATGACATTCACATAGAATTCTGCAGTTTCATTGTCAGTTATGCTGTTGATGTAGCTCGCAAATTTTTTATGTTTTTTTAACTATGGCCGTTCTCATTGCATCATATTCAGCTAGCGTCGTAGCCATGGCAGGGGAGAAAAGGTTGGTCTACCTCTTCATCATTACTTTGAGGTTTTGAATTGAATGAAAATAACGACTTGGGCCCTAGGTCGAAGTAGACCTCTTGAGGCTTTTATTGACCTCCCTCAAAGTTCTAATTAGGAGCCCTTTCTGGATCCTTCTCAGTTCTTCCTCATGTTCTTTTGAGGGTTTTCTCAAGATCCTCTTCAAACGGTTCCTCCTTATATATAGAAGAATTATAAAAGAATGCATAAACTATATTACTCAAAAAACCTCATTATTATAAAGCACACGTACGTTGAAACTCACAAAGCTTGAATCAACTTATTCAATATCCAAGTGCATTGAAACGATTACTCTTTGACAAAAAAAAAAAGAAAAAGAAACGATTAGTCAAGCACGACCACTTCATCCAATATACTCTTCCCCTAGCTTAAGGGTTGAGAACCATATAACAATATATAAATATTATTCCACAAGAGTCTTTGCTTCACGCGCACACATTATTTCTCATTTTAAACAGTTACTTATAGACAGGTTGATTAAGAAGGGGTGTCCAGCAGTTGAAAACCATGACGGATAGTGGCATCCCAAATTTGATGGAGGTTAAAAGCGGTAGAGCCACACTCATGCACATCCCATCCTTCTAAGGCATGCACTATTCCTGCTATGCGCCAGGCACTCATTGTTCTTCTTGGCAGCCAATTCTTCAATTAAGGAACATGATTTAATTAATATGTACAAAATCAAAACATTAGGTATTA
>JANTPZ010000566.1:0-24173 GCA_025593235.1 Vachellia pachyceras | reverse complement strand
CTGGCTTATATTCTTAGAAATCTCAAAGCCTTAGGACTAATCTGACCAGGGTCTCTTAATTCCACTGACATATCCTTTTTCTGTACTTTTATTTCTGGACCTTGTCTTATCTTATAACTATCGATTTGGCCTCTATGTCGGCTTACAGAAAAGGTGGATATTACAGAAAACGAATCAAGCTAAACCAGGCTTCATGCTTAACAAATTTGACTTATTTTTTAAGAGCTTGTCTAGGGCTGAACACTTTTATAGCCATTATGAGGGAAACTGCTACAAATTTATAGCCCTTTGACTAGGGTTAAGCAAGTTGCCTGCAACCCAGAGAACTTGTAATGGGCGAGCTGATTGAGTACACGGAACAGATTACAGGCGAAGCCTAGAGTTGCCTGTTCCCACTCATTTATATATATATATATAATTTTTTGGGAGAATTACCCAGAGGTCCCAAGTAAGGGAATGTGTAACAAAATGGTCCCAAGAGGTTGTTAATAGTAGCTGCTTCACTTGTAAATGGTGCTTTTCAACTTGTCATTAACAACCTCTAGGGACCATTTTGTAACGCATTCCCTTACTTGGGACCTCTGGGCAATTCTCCCTTATTTTTATATATAAATATCTTTTAATATAATAATTCTTTGTCATACAATCTAACGTTGTCATTTGGTTCAAAAGTAAAGGTTTTGTTTCATCAACCTCAGCATTATCAGAGGAGAGCACCGCCTAAGCAGCTACCAGCTCATACCATGCCCAAACTTGGCTGCGTTTTGCTCAGCCCGTTTATTTTGGGCTTGAACAGATTTTCACCGAGCTGCAAACTAGCCAACAAAATAAACGAGTGGACTACAAGTTGACCATTAGTTTCGTTGCTTAACCCTACCTTTGACTTAGCAAATTTGTGATGGAACTTTGTAGTAGATTTTTGCAGTGACAACCACTACAATTCTCATACCACCTTGGCATGAACTTTGTAGCAGGTAGTCAAAATTGACCACTTTAAGAATCAAAATGTTACGATTTGCATTACACTCAGTGGTTGTTGACACAACCACTACAAATTTTCACATTCTCTGAGGGGATTTTCTAAGTATGACAAATCTTTGAAGTGATTTTTGGACAACTGCAACAAAGTTTGACGGTCTAACATATTTTCACCTCTACTCTCCACTCCATCTCTCAATTCTCATGCTTTCTAAGCTGATTTCAAAAACCCTTGTACAAACAAGTTTTTATGTTTTTTAAACAATATCCAAATAGATTTTTTCTTTTCACAAATTTATTTAATATTGCAATTTTATAAAACTATTTCAAAAATAAAAAAGGATTTAGCAACCATTTTGGTGACAGTTACCACTAGTACAAAACGACAAAATTTAAAAAGAAAAAGCTTTTTTCATCGTTTCTCCAATAAGTATAGAAACAATCGATGTAAAAAGTAGGGTTAAGTAGCATTTTTGCCACAGAAGTATACAGGTTGGAGCACTTTGTATCCGGAAGTTTTCAAGGGACCAGATTCGCCATAGAAGTTTGTAAGACGAATAAATTTTCACCTGGGCCAACGGAAGCTTGACGGCCATTTGCCAAGTCGGATACACTGCCACATCATCTTCCACGCTATTTAACTCTCTAAACCTCTCTTCCTTTTGATTTACATGTTAGCTTGCCAAGCTGGATGTTCATTCAAATGATGAGTGTGTATAATTCGGATGCCAAACCAAACATGTTAAAACCGAACACAGAGAATGCGGTTTAGGAATTGATGTTCATTCAAGTCATAATTGAACCGCATTCTCTGTGTTCGGTTTCAAAAGGTTTGGTTTGGCATCCGAATTATACACACTCATCATTCGAATGAACACCCTGCTTGGCAAGCTAACATGTAAATCAAAAGGAAGAGAGGTTTAGGGAGTTAAACAGCGTGGAGGATGATGTGGCAGTGTATCTGACTTGGCAAATGACCGTCACGCTTCTGTTGGCCCAGGTGAAAATTTATTCGTTTTACAAACTTCCGTGGCGAATCTGGTCCCTCGAAAACTTTCGGATACACAGTGCTCCAACCTATATACTTCCGTGGTAAAAATGCTACTTAACCCTAAAAAGTATGACTTTTTATGGCTATTGTAATCTAAAAGCATGTCATGCAGCATGCTATAGAACTTTTTTCAGAACCTAGCCTCGAAAATGTTAAAAAACCTAAATTTTAAATAACAAGCCAATAATAGGTGACATGCAAAGAAAAGGCCAGATTTAAACAGTCCAAAGTATATAAATCAACCAAAGTTATCCAAAATAAAATAATAAAAAATATGACAATTTTTTATAGAGGTTACAAATATAAATATATACATAATATAATATAATTTTATTTATTTAATGTGTAACTAGGTCAACCTACAGGCTTAATGCATATCAGGATAACAGTCCAAAGTATATAAATCAACCAAAGTTGGCAAAAAATAAAAATAAATCAACCAAAGTTATCCAAAATAAAATAATAAAAAATATGATATAATTTTTTATAGAGGATACAAATATAAATATGTACATAATATAAATATAATTTTATCTTTTTAATGTGTAAATAGGTCAACCTACTGGTTTAATGCATGTCCAGATTTAAAAATAAACCTGACCTATTTAGACATTTAGATCTTTAAATAGATTTAGTTTAACCTTCTTAAAACACATGTCAGATGATGTCATACACACCACAAAAGAATATGCACTAGTGGCAATTACTTTGTGGCTGTTGAAAAGAATGACTACAGGTGTACGTTTGTAGCCGTTATAAGGGAAGCCACTACAAATCTACAACCCTTTGACATATAAAGCCTATGATGGAACTTAGTAAAGGATTTTTGTAGCAATTGGTCAACAACAACTGCTACAAATTTGATGCCACCTAGATGACATAACTTAACGTACTATTCTGGTAACCATATTAAATTACATTTCATTAACGTATAAATTTCGAAGTAGCACAAATAATTCCAATATTTTTGTTAGGTAGGAAAAAAATTTAGACAAAGCCTCACAAGTTGTGATTTGGGTAAATTATATTTTAATCACAATACCAGTAAGTTGCCTCTTTGATTACTTATTTAATCATTAATATTTAATGAGTTTGCGTCAAGCATATATTGAAACATTATATTTCTTAGGGTTTACGGCTTCTCTTTGGGTTGATTTGAAAGGAAAGAAAGAAACTAATTAAAAAAAGCATTTATTAATGAGTCCCGTAACATCATCTAAACAATCTCAAAGTGACAGAAATAACTATTTTGGTAGTAACAGACATTTTGGACCTAGCTTGAATTACGAAACCTATATTCATAATTATTTCATAAACAATCACCTTATCATTATTTTTTTTCTTTTAACTAGTTAATTAAGTTATGCCTTCAAAGTCAGCATCACTGGAACAAAAAGACAATATTAAAAAAAAGCTTTTCTAACTCAATTCTCTAATCAGTATAGATAAAACTGTGTAGAAAGTTCACTTCTTTTAAATAAAATATTGTTTTATTTCTTTGCTAACCCCTTGTTTACAGTTGGAAAACAGAAAATAAAGAATACAACAACATAACCAGCTAGCAATTAAGGGATTGTTTGGAAGCTATTTTGAAAATAGCTTTTACAGATTCCAAGCCAAAACTTAGGTTTTTAATAATAGATTTTGGGAAATAGTTTTTACAGATTTCGAGGTACAACCTAGGTTTTGAAAAGTGATTTATATTTGGGAAGTTATTAGCTTTTATGAATTCCGAGGCAAAAAAGTTGGTAGGAAAGATAAAAGAGAAAGAATGAAAAGTAGGAAATATGAAAGAGAAGAAAGAAAAAATATGAGAGAAAGAAAAAGTAGGAAAGAGGAAAGAGAAAGAAGGAAAAAAATAAAAAGAAGGAAAAAAGTATGAAAGAGGAAAAAGTAGAAAAAGAGGATTTGTAACCAAAATAGCTTTTCTGAAAATTTTTTGTGCTTGGAAAAAATATAAATTTCGAAACCAAACCTAGGTTCTAAGAAGAGGAGGCAAACAAGCCCTAAGCCACAAACAATCTAATTAAAGTGCAAGTTCTAATTCCAGAGGCCAACAACTAAGAAATTAAACAATTTCAATGTTCATCCTAATTCAATGTATAAATCTAATCCTTATTTATGGCACAATAATGTAAACAATTACATTTAAAGAGGGGCATTTGAAGATATAGTGTAACTGATGGGGACAAGTATATCAACTCTATATACTTGGGTTTGTTGTAGAAAAACTAATAGCCTATGACGAATGATTCTAAGATTGGTAGAGCACAATTCATGCATGATCATAGTAATTAGCAAACAGTGTAAATAAATAGCTTAAACCACCACTAAGATTGACGTACCAAGCCTATAGTGTTTATGAACTTCACAAAACTTTTAGCATCTGTAAATAAATACTGAACACTCCAAACAGTTAAGTGCCTTTTTTACATAGAAGAGATTGGAAAGACGATTGCCATCTCACTGTTCGGCGGCGGCCACCACATGTCCCCTACCGGCAGCAGCCACTGTCACCGCCTCGTCCACATCGTCGCAACATTATTGGCTTGGTTAGTAATAATAAATTAATGGAGGCCTGTCCATATAAACCCATCTGTCCATTCTTCCATTTTATCTTCTGTCGTATCTTTCGGTATGTTGTGCAGATAATACATCTTTTGGTATGTTGTTTACTATCATTAATTAAAGCCCTCGAGCATTGATTTTAATGAAGCATAAAAGGAGTTTAAAATAACTCGTCCATATTTTAAGTTTAATTACGAACAACTCCTCACATAATACTATGTGTCCATTTGGGAATGCGGTAGAGAAGTATGTTTACGCAAGTCGAGGTAAATATGTGAAGGAGATTATCTCATTTTGTAGAAAAACACTGTTAAACGTGTGTTTGGTTTTTCCAAACGTTTCAACAAACAAGCCCTATTATTAGTATCTTTGCGTCTTAATTTTTTTTTTTAATCTTGGTTGCTAGGAATTGTGCTCCCATTATATTCATCGTGTTAAGGTATAGTGCGCCTAATATGTAGTATTATTCAAAGGGCCACCATTGAAAAACTTTTATTGTGAAAGGTGTATAATATTTTTTTTATTGCCCCTTTTAAGATGTATCCTCTCTCTCTCTTATCGGTAGAATGATGTGCTTGTTTGGAAATTTCATTCCCCCAACGGTGCATGTAAGTTAAGACAAAACCATTTCAAAATCCGTAAAAACCATCTTGAAATCCATAAAAACCATCTTGAAATCTGTAAAACTATCTAGAAATCCATAAACTCCTTTCTCTCAACGGTATTCCTTTATCCCAACGGAGTTCCCAAACACACACGATGTTATTATATCTTTAATGATATATGCCTCATGCCCTTTCTTTTGGGTTTCTTCTTCTGACTAGGAAGGAAAAAAATTAAAACAGCTTTGATTAAGTAGTCCCGTACGATCAAAATAGTCACTAAATGACAAGTTGAGGTATATATTGGTAACTAGTACCGGGAATGAAGGCCAAGCCGCGGGTTGTGGGCTGACCCGCATTGGTACTAGCCCGCCAAGATACTCCCAGGTGACGGGTTGCAGAAATGCAGCCCGCAACGTTTCTGGCAGCCCGTCAAAAAATTTATTTTTTAAAAAAATTAAACTTTTCCATTTTTCGTTCCTTTTTAATTTTTCCTCATAAAATTATATAATTATATGATTCTTTTACCATCAATAAATTTTTAATAATGATTTTTTAAGTTTTCAGAAAATAACTATTAATGTTTTGTTATAATTTTACATATAGTATTATTATATGAAGTTGATATGAAAAATAAAATATTTTATACTTTTTTAAATATATTGGGTATTATTTATCATAAAAATAGAATTCAATATTACTTTTATCCTTATAAAAAATATTAAGATGAAAAAGGTAAAAATATATAAGATATAATAATTTAAAAAAATAAAATAAACATATTGACTTTGCTTATACGAAGAAACCCATATTCATACATACTTCATGAACGCTACGTAGGTACCTACGTGGCGGTGGCTACGTAAATTGAGGCTTCATATATGAAAGGTCGGTGGTTTTTATATTATGCTACCTCATGCATGATGAGATGGATTTATATGCACACGCCTCCATTTATAAGTACTAACCAAGCTGATAGTTGGCCAAAAAAAAAAAAAACCAAGCTGATAAAGTAATAATGTTGCGATGATGTGGAAGGGTGGCGGCGTTGTCGGCTTTCCGTAGGGGACATGTGGTTGCCGCCACCCAACGGTGAGGTGGCAGTCTTCTCTCTAATCTTTTCTATGTAAAAAAAAAAAAAGGACTTTTGGGGCATGTTATTACACCGGAATTGAATTTGATGAAAATGAAAATGGATATAAAAATGGAGATAGATATGTGTTTTAAAAGTACGTTTAGTATGCCATGGAAATAGAACATAATTTTTATATGAAAAAGACTAAAATGCCCTTTTATATTTTTTTGTCAAATAAAATGCCCTTTTATATTTAAAAATAAAAACTCTATAAGAAAAAACTTCATCGAAGGTCGCCAGAACTAGTTTGCTGGAATGAAAAAAGCTTCTAGCAACTAGTTCATGCAGCTGATTCGTTCATGTCCTCTTTGTCTTCTTCATTCTAGCTTGATTAAAGGTTGTCGGAGGTTGCCATCAATGCCTTCATCTCCATCCTCATTTTGTCTTCACCTCTCTCATGCCTTCGCTACAGTGCCTTTGTCTTCGTCTTCATTCCAGCTTCATTGAAGGTCACCAAAGGTCGCCGGGTAAGTGTTTGCCGACAATGGGGTATGTGTTGGAGGTCATCTTCATTGGGGTACTCAACGTCGATCTGATGAAGGAAGAAGACGAAATCAAAGAAGCTAAAGGTCACCATCTGATGTTGTCATGGCCATGGGTTGCTGAAGGTTGCCAACGGTTGCCGTGGGTGAGGAGGAAAGTCGCTGTAGTGTCTATGGGTCTCGGTTGTTGCTTTGGGGATGACAGGTCAAAGATGGAATTATGGAGATGGAATTGGCAATTCTTTGGTTTTGAGATTGAGTTGTTTTTGGTGGAATTGGGGCAATTTAGATTCCACATGGATTGCAATTCTTTGTACCAAACATGCACTCTTGGTGGAATTCACCTCCATTCCATCTCTCCAATTCCATGTCGTGGTGTTTACATTATTGTTTGGAGTGTTACTAACAGATGCTAACATTTTTGTGAAGTACATACAATATAAGCTTGGAACGCCATTCTTACTGCTGGTTGAAGCTATTTATTTGCGGTGTTTGCTATTATGATCATGCATGAATTGTGTTCTACAAATCTTAGAAGCACTTATCATAGGCTATTCGTTTTTCTACAACAAACGTAAGTATATAGACTTATATACTGAATTAAGACAAGCAGGATGAAATTAAGTTATTACTTGACGTTGTTTAAATTTTTAGGATGTGTTTAAGAATTCCGTTGGGAGAAAGAAGTTTATAGATTTTGAGGTATTTTACGGATTTCAAGATGATTTTTATAGATTTTAAGATGCTTTTATCTCAGCTTGCGTGTAGCGTTAGTTGTTGGCCTATGGAATTAGAAAGTGTAGTTTAATTAGTTTTTTTTGTGGCTTAATTGCTAGCTGGTTACATGTTGGTGTATTCTTTATTTTGAGTTTTCCAACTGTGTAAACAAGGGGTTAGGAAAGAAACAAAAGAATTTTTTAAAAAAGGTAAACTTTCTATACCGGTATAATAACCATGTAAAAAGTCAAATACTTTCTATACCCATTGTTTTTATACTAATTGGAGAATCGACGTGGAAAAGCTTTTTAAAAAAAAATTGTCCTTTAATTTGCACCAGTGATGCTGCTTTGAAGGCTTAACTTAATTAACTAATTAAAAATAAAAATAATGTTAAGGTGATAGTTTATGAAATAATTATGAATATAGGATTCGTAATTCAAGCCAATTTCAAAATGTCTGTTACTTCCAAAATAGTTATTCCTGTTACTTTGAGAATATTTAGATGATGCTACGGGACTTGTTAATAAATTCTTTTTTTAATAAGTTTCTTTCTTTCCTTTCAAATCAACCCAAAGAGAAGTCGTAAACCCTAAGAAATATAATGCTTGCTCGACGCAAACTCATTAAATATTAAAACAAATAGTCAACGAGGCAATTTACTAATATTGCGATTAAAATATAATTTACTTAAATTACAATTTGTGAGGCCTTGTCTAAACTTTTTTTTTCTAACTAACAAGAACATTCGAATTATTTGTGCTACTTTGAAATTTTTGCGTTAATGAAATGTTATTTAATATGGTTACCAGAATAGTTGATTTTTTTTTTGTTTAGTCACGGATCGCTGTTACCAACATAGTTGCTTAAGCCTATTTTATTTTTAGAATGGTTTCATAAACTTTTTTTCTTAAATAAAGTTTTAAAAAAATTGCATTGGAAAAATAAAAAACTTGTCTTGACAAGAGTTCTAGAAATCAACTTTTTGGGAAATCTATTGGGAGAAATGAGTTACGGCTTTCGAAATGATTTTTATGAGTTTTAGACGATTTTTTACTAATTTCAAAATGGTTTTGTCTTGATTTACGGATTCATTGAGAAGAAGTATTTCCTAAACATGCACCTTAACAATGGACAGATGGGTTTATACTTACACGCCTCCATTTATTATTACTAACCAAGCTAATGTGCTTGTTTGGCAACATCGTTGTCAAAACAGTACACGTAAGCCGAGACAAAACCATCTTGAAATCTGTTAAAACCATCTCGAAATCCATAGAAACCATCTTGAACTCCGTAAAACCATCTCGAAATCTATAAAATGCCTCGAAATTTGTAAATTCATTTCTCCCAATGAAGTTTCCAAACAAGCACAATAATGTTGCGATGATGTGGACGGCGGTGGTAACGTTGGCAGCTGACGGCAGGGGACATGTGGTGGCCACCGCCCAACAGGGAGGTGGCAATCTTATTTCCAATCTCTTCTATGTAAAAAAGGCTCTTAATTGTTTAGAGTGTTCAGTATTTATTTACATGTGCTAAAAATTTTTTGAAATAATTATGACTTTGAAGGCTTAACTTAATTAACTAGTTAAAAATAAAAATAATGTTAAGGTGATAGTTTATGAATAATTATGAATATAGGTTTCGTAATTCAAGCCGAGTCCAAAATGTCTGTTACTTCCAAAATAGTTATTCCTGTCACTTTGAGACTGTTTAGATGACGCTACGGGACTTGTTAATAAATTCTTTTTTGTAATAAGTTTCTTTCTTTCCTTTCAAATCAACCCAAAGAGAAGCCGTAAACCCTAACAAATATAATGCTTCAATGTATGCCAAACGTAAACTTATTAAATATTAACGATTAAATAAGTACAAATAGGCGCAATTTACTAATATTGCGATTAAAATATAATTAAGCCAAATTACAACTTGTGAGGTTTTGTCTAAACTTTTTTTCTACGTAACAAAAATATTGAAATTATTTGTGCTCCTTTGTAATGTATACGTTAATGAAGTGTTATTTAATATGGTTTCGAGAATAGTTGATTTTTTTTGTTTGGCTCGGATCACTGTCACCAAAATAGTTGCTTAAGCCTTTTTTTAGAATAGTTTTTTTAAAATTGTTTTCTTAAATAAAGTTTTGAAAAGAAAAATTTATTTAGATAATTATTTTAAAAAAATTGCATTTAAAAAATATAAAATCTTGTTTGGAAAAGAGTTCTATAAATCAACTCAGAGACCTGAGGGAATGAGAGATAGGAATGAACAACACAGGTGAATATAAGTTAGACTGTCAACTTTGTAGTGATTGTACAAAACTCACTACAAAGCTATGCCATACTCAAAAGGTCTCCTCGACGAGTGTGAAAATTTGTAGCGTTTGTCTGAACCAGTACTAAGTACGATACAAATCGTGACTTTTATTCTTGCAACGGTTAATTTTGACTAATTGCTACAAAGTTAGTGTCAAGCGGTGTCGAATTTATGTCCGTTTGTAAACGTGGTAGAGAAGTACTTTTATGTAAGTCGAGGTAAAACCACTACTTTAGAATATAGTTTTTACTACTAAAATTCGCATCCTTTTTTTAAAAAAGTGAGTAAAAAATGAAGGTGGTGACATTTTTGAAATTATAAAAATGGTGATATGTCTTTATGCACCCTACCTTTAAATAGAGCGCCTAAAGGCACCATTTTAACGTCTTATATTTAAGGTAGGGCGCCAAAAGAGTGGTTTTTGGGGTCCTATTTGAAGATAGGGCGCCAAAAGGTGCCTTTTGGCGCCTTATATTAAAAATAAGGCGCCTAAAGGTTACCTTCTGGATAGGGCACCAAAAGGCAGTGATGAGTCCCTTTTTAGCTTCTCACTTTCTCCCGTCTCTCGAATCCCTCTGCTTCAGTCTTCCCTTCGCGTGCCAGATCCTGCTTCAGTCTTCCCGTCGCATCTCGTGCTAGATCCTACTCCGTCCCTGCTTCAGTCTTCCCGTCACGTTACAAGACCCATCTGTTCATTTTTGTTGCCAGCTCCATCTATACCTCTTCCATCTAGAGAATGAAGGAAGACCCACTTCCAGCCCCTGTCGTGCTCGTTGCACGCTCATCTCCCATCTTTGCTCATCCATCGTGAGTCCAGCTCAAACCCGTCGTGCGTCCGGTCTGTCCGTCCTTGTCCGTCATTGTAGAGCCCAGTCTCGTCACCCATCCTCACCGTCGTCCAACCCGTCCATCTTTGTCCATCGAGTCACCTGTGCCGTTGTTTCCAAGGTCCGTCGCTGCATTTAGGAGTGAGCTTAGCAGCGAGGCAACTTAGCTCTGTCTGTCGTCTATTCCCAAAGACCCAAACCATTTTTCACTATGCAAAGCTCTGCTCTCTCTCCATTCATCCATTGTTTGTCATTTTCTTCTAGTCTGAGGTAAAAGCTCACTCCTTTTCTATATTTTTAAAAAGTGACTACATCTCCTTCAATTCGTACTCCTCCTTGCATACTTCTTATAAAATTACAGCCGAGTATCATCTGAATCCCATCTCCTATCTTCATAGGAAAAATACGTATATGGAATTCTAAATGAATTTTCTCCGATGACCATCCTTCCATATTTGAGCTTTTTTCTAGCTATTTGAACTGATTTGTGGATTTTGACCTGTTTGAAGTTTGATGTTAGATTAGTGGGCATCAAGGTTAAATCTTTGAGGAACATTGCTGTTGTTTGAAGGACTTTTGATAGTTAACTTTCATCGATGATTGTGGTTCTATGATTGTGGTTCTCCACATGAGCACCCTACGGCGCCCTATATTGAAATATAGAGCGTCGTAGGATACAACGCCCTATATTTCAATATAGGGTCGTAGGATACAACGCCCTATATTTTAATATAGGGCACCGTAGGTGTACCTTACGGTGCCTTTGATGGTATAGGGCACTGTAAGTCCTAACATTCTACGCCCGTCACATATACACCCCTGTGAAAAGGGCACCAATTGGGTTAAAAATATGGCGTAAAAAGTATTTTTTGTAGTAGTGAGATGTGAAGGAGATTATCTTGTTTTACGGAAAAGTACTATTAAACATGCGTTTGGCTTTTCCAAACGCTCCAACAAACAAGTTGTTGACCAATTGCTACTAAAATTCGTTACTTAGTTCCATCTCAAGCTTTATATGTCAAAGAGCGATAGATTTGTACTGATTTCCCTTGTAATGGCTACAAAGTTGTACAACTGTTGGGAACTCCGTTAGGAGAATGGAATTTACAAATTCCGAGGCATTTTGTGGATTTCGAGATGGTTTTACGGATTTCAAGATGGTTTTTATGGATTTTGAGATGGTTTTTACAAATTTTGATATGGTTTTTATCTTGGCAAGCGTGCCCGTTGGGGAAAATGGCTTCCTAAACAGGCACAATCATTTTTTTTCCAACTGCTACAAAATAACGGGTACTAATGCATATTCTTTTGTGATGTTAGGGGTCTCTGATCTGACCTAGTTTGTTTGTTAAAATGTTACATATTTAAAGATCTAAATGTTATGTTAGGCTTGTTTTTTAAATCTTGTTATGTAAGCCTTAGGCTAACGTGTTTATATATAAAACAATAAAATTATATTTATATTATCTATATTATGTATATGGTTTATTTTTTCATTCTTATATTATAAGTTAACGATATAATTATATTTATATCCTCATAAAAATTTATATCATATTTTATTATTATTTTATTTTGGATAACTTATGTTGATTTATATAATTTTGCACTTTTTAACTTTGATCTATTTTTTTTTTTACATATCACATGTTAGCTTGTATTTTAAAATTTAGACTTTTTAACATTCTTCAGGTTACTAGGGTCAGGCTGAAAAAAGGTGTGTAATATGCTACATGCCTCAATCTAAGAATAGAATAGCCAATTTTCATTAGAAAAACCACCAATGTGAAAAGTTAATTAAGTTATTATTGAAACATCCTTTTTCATAACCCAAAAGAAATCCTCACATACTTAAATTTTTACAAATAAAATCAATTTCAATAGATGGCCAAATGATTAAAACGTTTTCCCAATACCATTTCAAAAATAAAACTAAATCTCATCCTAGTGACTTATGCCCTCATAATTTTGAAACTTAGAAACGGGTAGCAATTCATCACCATCAAAAAGAGTAAAATAGTAAAAAGAGTATGCACAACCTACAAGTATGGTAATATATATATATATATATCTTCCACATTAATGTCTTAAAAAGAATATGAGGCTCCATAAAGCTTGACATAAAGCTATGCCTCCTGCTCCTTTCCATTCTATCTACCTATACTAGGACCATCATTTGAAAAATATAGAAATCACAGGATGAGACATAAGGTCTAGTTGTTAGGATGGCTGTGACTCGAGAGGGGGTGAATTGGGTGTCTCAAAAATTTTTTTTTCAAAACTCAGTTGATCATAATACTCAAACCATGATTTAACCAAAAACCTGGAGTATGAAAACAGATTGTATATGAGAAAATCAATACACGTTAATGATGATAAAAGAACTATAAGCACACAACAATTTATCCTGGTTCGACCCTCTCTAACCTACATCTAGTCCCAGAGAACCTCTGAGATTTTTAATCCACTATACCTTCCAAGTTTAACAGGGTACTTGGTTAACCATTACAATCACAATGTCAATACAAACATTTGTAAATCCCATTTGAAATTTGTCGCGATGGGTACTTGAAAAACCACATAAATGTTTTCAGGCATTTATGAACACACTCAAGTTTACAACGTAAGTACTTGAGAAACCTTTTACAATCACTTCCCCTTACTACATGTAAGGTTACACTAGGAATCACATTCCCTCACAATCTTCGCTATAACAAAGACTCGCATGCTCTATTTTCTCAACCCAAACCCAGACTAATAATTTCAAGATCCCAATCTTGAGTTTCTCATGGAAATACAATGAGTTTGGATGATCAATGAATTACTCTCTCAAAGAGTGGATATATAAACATTGAAGCTCTTGGAGAAGAAAATATCAGAGTCTTAATATATGCTCTATTTTTTGGTGCAGTGACTTCGACTTCTTCGTCTCTTCTCTCTATCTTGAATGCTTCTCATTTATAGTCCAAACTTTATTTGCTAGCCGTTGCTCACAGTTTGAATAGCTGTTAAAGAGATACTCGTATCCATTACTCACAACTGTTGCTTTTGTGGTCTGTCAGTAATGCTGTAGCTAATGCAGTTCAACTTAACGAAGACGTCATTAATGCTCGGAGATATTCCTCAAACGACTTGAGCTACTTTAATGAAAGAGCTATAGTACCATTTATGAGAGCAGTTAGATTTCAAAATGTTCCAACATGAAAAAGGAAAGATCTGGTAAATGCTATGCGTAGCTGTGTAGAGGAAAAGGGAACTCAAGTTTGTATGATTTCATGACTCGAGTACTATCACATAGAAATTAATAGCTCAGTTGAAAAACTTCCAGTTCTGATAAGTATGATTAGAGTTTTGGAAAAATTTTCAATTAACACTCGAGTTTGCAATAGAAGTTCTAAAGTATAGTTAAAAAATTTCATTTGAAACTTCGAGTTTTGATATCAAGTTTCGAAGTCCAACTGTAAAGCTTCAAGTTATGGAAATGAGGACTCGAGTTCTAAAACATGTGAAAAGCTATTCAATAGAAAAGTCCTCGAGACTCGAGTTCTGAATCTCAGGAACTCGAGTTTTGAAAACTTCCATAGAGGACTCGAGTTTGAATATCGAGTTTTTGAACTGATAAAATTTTGCAAGACATGAAAATCGAGTTTGAAAAACAGAGAACTTGATTTCTGTGAAAATTTCCAGTCAGAACTTCCAGTTTTGAAATCAAGTTTTGTTCAACAGTTATGGAACTCAAGTTCTAAAAACCTGGAATCGAGTTTTATAACATGATTTCAAAACTTGAAGCTGAGTTCTGTGACATAGTTGTGAAACTTGAGTTTTGAAAGCTTGGAACTCGAGTTCTATAACGTGATTGAAAAACTTGAAGTTGAAACCTCAAGTTTTGACTGCACGTTATGGAACTTCAAGTTTTGAAAATTTATGACTCAATTTTTTGAACTTGATCAGAAAACTTCTTTTCAAAACTTCCAGTTTCAATATCTAGTTTTGAAAATCAGTTATAGAACTTGAGTTTACAAAAGTTGGGACTCGAGTTTCAAAAGTTCTTGACAAATCCAATACATTTTCAAAATCATTAAACTAGATTCCAATTTCTACCACAATTTGGAGTTTTTTTTATCATCAAAATAAGGTATCAACACCAGTAACCAATAAATAATTTATTAAATATTTAGGTCGGATTATAAGAGGTGGATCATAGATAGATTTATCAAAAATATATAGATACACAGCCATAAATCACTCAAGTGCTTGATCAACCAGTAGCTTCCAAAATATAATAATATACTTCAAACAGAGAAGTTAGTAGAAGGATAAAAATCCATTTGAAAATATTAATATTAAAGTGTATACCAATACAGTCCAACACAATGATATATCATTCCCTCTACTAAACTCTTCCTTCTTTCACCTGGCATAGACTCTAACCTCTGATGATAGAAGACTTGGCCAGAATCAACCATCATTATGAGGCTACAGAGCCCCTCCCTAGCCGACCACAATTGGATCTAAGAATGAAAGGTGTTATCTTCTCTGTGGTCGTCCACAACTGAATCAAAGACTTATAAGTGTTGGCTGTTCTCAAAGCTGCCCTAACTAGGTCCAACACTTGAAAGATCTAATATAAGGTCACTTTAAAATTTGCCAAATATATTATCTTCCCAACATCATCATAAACCAAGCCCCAACACCACAAACACAATCTTATCACGACACATTCATACATTTTCTCATTTTCCATCACATTCTCAATTTTAATGTAATATAACAAGATAGCAAGCATCATTAACATAAATAATAGTATCAAAATACTATCCGCTTCACCAATAATTCATAAACATGTTAAGTTTAATTCAAAAGAATATTTCATAATAATTTTGCAATTTATTCATCACATATGGGTTTTAAATCAAAATCATACTTAAGGTTCAAAAGATGTTTTGCAAAACATCTTACAACCCATAACAAGCTTATAAAATAAATTACTCACTAAAGCAAGTTGAAATACTACAATAATTCACTTCCAAATCTCAAATCCTCAAAACACAATTAATCTACACATCAATAATAACATAGCAATTAAATAACAAACAACACCATCTCACAATTTACACACACACACACACACACACGTAGATTACATGAATCCCTTCTCTTTCTAAAACTCATAATCACATAAATCACAAAAATCATTAAACCCCTAATGGAACCCCCATTCATTTTGTAAATTATATCTTAATTATTTGAATCCTTAAAATATCTCTCTTTCCTCAATCCATCCATAAGCAACAATTTCCATACTCAAAATTCCTCCAAAATACCCACATCAATATTCCATTGTAAACCCCAAATCTATTCATTAAAAAATCAATATCAACTACAATGACACTCCCAATCCCAAATAAATTGTTCAACAACATTTTGATTGGCCACCAAGTCCAAAATAGTAAGTGTTAGGTCTATAATCAAGAAAAATTATTATAAAATTATAATAAACCCAAATAAAAAATATAAACCAATCAAAATCTCCTATAAGCATTCCTTTACATACCCATAACCTTATTTTATCAAAAATAAAAACTTCATCAAAACCCTAACCCAAAAATATCTCCTATCTAGTATGAAAATACTACATTAAAAAAAGAAAAATACCTAGAATAACTTTCATGAAGGAAGAGAATGTGGGGTCGGCGTCACTAGCGGAGGAAAGAAGCAGAAGAAAAAGAAAGAAGGAGGAAGAAGAACAAGGGGGTGGGGGTATTATAATAGCCCCATGTGATTGGTGCATGCTCACTAATTCACCATTGCTCATAGAAAGAGTTTGCCATGATGAAGCTTCCATAAGACCAAAAAATATCCTAAAATTGAAAGTTGGCATTGGTGAAAGAGACCCGAGAGGAATTCCTGAAAATGAAGGCCAGTTTTCCACGATGAACCAAAATTTGTCTACAGTAAATGTGTCCTGACAGGAACCTTCGCTGCTTAAAAAAAGATCGCCACAGCAAAGCCAATAGTTAGCTGTGGTGGAAGAGGGAAGCTGAAAGCACTCCCCGCTTATCATCAATAGTTTATCATTGTGAAAGTCCCCAGATGATAGAGAAACAACAATTTCAAATATGTAAGAGGAAACTTTAATCACAAATAATTATGTATTAATCATAATTAACTCCTAGATAAAATTTAGAATGTTATAGTTACCAGAATAGTTGCTTTTTTTGTTTGGCGATGGATCACTTTCACCAAAATAGTTGTTGAAGCCTTTTTTATTTTTTTTGAATAGTTTTATAAAATTGCATTCTTAAATATGTTTTGAAAATAAAAATCTATTTGGATATTGTTTAAAAAAACATATAAACTTGTTTAGTTTGGACAAGAGTTCTTGAAATCAACTTAGAAAACAAAAGAATGTCAGCGAAGGAGTAGAGAGTAGGGGTGGAAATAGGTTAAGCCACCAAACGTTATCGCGGTTGTCCGAAAATCACTACAAAGCTTTGTCATACTTAGAAAGTCCCCTCAGTGAATATGAAAATTTGTAGTAGTTGCCTCAACCGCCGTCGAGTGTGATATAAATTATAACCTTTTGATTATTACAACAATTAATTTTGATTAACTGCCACAAAGTTCTTGCCAAGGCGGTGCCAAATTTGTAACGGTTGTTGCTAAAAAAAATCCATGATGAACTTACATCATAGGCTTACTAAGAGCTCATTTGGAAGTCCGATTGAGAATAAATTTTACGGAGTTCAAGGAAAAACCTAAGTTTTGAAGAATATATTTTACCGATTCCGAAGCAAAACCAATGTTTTGAAATGTGATTGTGTTTGGGAAGTTATTGGCTTTTATGGAGTTCGAGAGAAAAAGTAAGTAGCAAAGAGGAAAGAGAAAATTTATTATGAAAGAGAGTGTGATTTATATAAATTTTTTTTTCAAAATTTAGGTTTCAAACTTAGGTTTTTTTACAACATCTAGATTTTGAAAAATGTGAGTACCTAGATAAAACCTAGGTTTTTGGCAAAACCTAGATTTTGCCACAAAACCTAGGTTTTAGAAGTGAAACCAAACAAGCCCTAAGTCAAAAGTAGGGCTAAGCAACAGGTGGGATGGGTTGGCTTAGTGGTCAACCTGTAGCCTACCTGTTTATTTTGTAATGGGTTCAAGCTAGGGCGCAACCTAGTGCAAACCAATTTAAACCTAAAATAAATGAGTTAGGAAAAACCCGACCGTCTTTTGACTGGTTACGAGCTAGCCTGTTTATTTCATTCACACAGGTGTCTCTCAAGATGATGAGCTTTACATTCTAGTATCAAAGGCATAATAAATTTATTATGTTGAAGATCATAAGCATATAGATTGGAATATGGTTGTTCATATTAAGCCCATAGATATTTTATGACATGGGCGATAGTGATAAACAGTTGACACATAAGGTGAAGCCATTCCATCACATCAATCCTGAATAAGATAAAGATTTACCCCTTGTCAATGAAGATGAATAAAGAAATTAGGTACGTAATATTTTTTCATATATCATGTATTTGTAACAGTTTATAACCGCTGCAAATGCATATAACCGTTGCAAAAAAAAAGTGACATAAATCGCTACTAAACAAACCGGTGCAAATGAAACGCTGTAAATTAATGTGACCTAAACCGCTACAAAAGTTAACTGCTATAATTCAACTTGGACACCCTATAATTATCCCTTCCCCCTTTCATTTGCAGCACTCCAACTTTGTGTCTTGGGTTAGTTTGTTCTATTGTCTGCTTATGTTGCTTTCTTTTCTGCTCATCTTGCTTTCTTATCTGTTGGTTTGTTTTTTCTTTTTTTCTTTTTTATTTTACAGTTAAATTGTGTTATTTTTTGTTTACATTTTTTAGTAATTTTTCTTGCTTGTTTATATTCTTTTGTTTTTTCAGGTATTTATTTTTCTGTCTCTATTTATTTTTTGGTATTTCAGTTTATTATTTTATTGTAAGATATTTTATTTAAACTGTATGTAATTTTTTTATCAATAGTTAATAGTAATTTCCAAAAACATAAAAAAATTTAATTCTAGATTTTTTGTTGGATTTCAATTTATCATTTTATTGTTTGACATTTTATTTATACTGTAGCTAAATTTTTTTCAATAGCTAATAGTAATTCATAAAATTATAAAAAAATATTTTATTTTATTTTATTTTACAATGTATTACTTTTTTTTAATATTTTGATGTCATTTAGTAGTGGTTATGAAACCGCTACAATTTTTTCATTTTTAAAATTTTCAATATCACTTGTAGCAGTTTTATAACCGCTACTAATTTTTGGTGGGAAAATTGTCCTCTTCTTAAAATAAATGGTGCGAATTTTCATTTTGATATAGTGGCAGTTCTCAAAACCGCTACAGATTTCTGAAGGGAAAATTCTACTCTCCTAAAAAAAGGCAGGAATTTACATTTTCATTTTAATAGCGGTTTACATAACCGCTACAAATGTCAAGCTCAACATCTGCGTTTGCCTGAATCAGTAGCGGTTTTCTTTTTGCTACAAATGTTCACATATCATCTCCTCATCGCATTTATGTTACTGCGGTTTATCACAAACGCTGCAATTTTAGTAATGGTTCTTTCTATGTACGTTGCGGTTCTAAAAAGCCATTGCTAAACCATTTATCACGTATTTTGTAGCAGTTCTTTAAACTACTAGTTCATGTGCTACAAATACAAACAATAACTGCTACTAATATGCCTTTTTTGTAGTGACAATGGGATGCTTGTGAGGAGCATTTCTTCCATATTATGAGCTGAAGAGAACATCCTTGGTAGCAGATCAATACTTTATAGCAAACTTTGCCGTAAGACCTATACTTTTGCATTATAATGGTCCAACCAAGCAAATGTAAATTGAAATTTAAAACTTTAATTGGAACAATAAATCGAAGAATCTATGAAAGATGAGCTATGGTGAAAAAGGAGCCTAATGCTGTGCACTTCCTTAATGACCGGTTGAGCAGTAGAGACGTGTCATTCATGGAGGGCCCGATGATTTCTATTATTCCATATAGGACATTTAAGATCAGAACAATGAGATAATTTGCTCGTGAGGAATATTTCTTGAGTTTTAATGAGCTGTTGTGTAAGCTTTATTCCTTGGGAAAGAACTATGAAAAATATTCGAAATTATGGGACAATAAAAATTGTGCACATGACGAAAATGAAGATTACTTAAATGCGAAGGGCTTCAATTTTTTTCACCGGTTGGATTGATTTTGATATTTGAATTCCGTTGAGTTTTGGCATTATTTTTGCTTTATATATATATATATAATGGAATGTTATTTATTTTTTTACAACACAAAAAAAATGAGTACTCATTACAAGTTTTGGAGTTTACTGTTTCACTCCCTATCATTCTAAATCAGTTTTTAAAAGAAATGGGTGGTTTTAATTGGAAGTCATCAACTGGTAGAGTAGTGTTTTAAATGCATTTTTTAATATTGTCTCCTTTTAAGTTTGATGCAAATTTTCAATTTTGTTTCTCAAGATATAATTCATTGTGTTATATATGGGTAAATTTAAAAAATTTCTTATATTCGAATAAATTTAATGACTAAACAATTTCCCATTGATTCCAATGGGGTGATTGGAGATACTGCAATTTTTGATTTTGCTAAACTTATAATTAAGAATCCTATTGAAGAGAATTATATTCGATGCACTGTTAGATACTAAATATAAACATATCTTATAATAAAAATTTAAATATTGATTCTACTAAGTTGGCTAAAAATATTTGTTATAAAAAGAACACAGCTTGAAGGACAACAATTATTGTTTCCGTGCAATTTACGCTAAGTTAAATTCTTCATCTTATTTTTGAAATATAAGCTAATGAAAAGTAGGGAAAAGGTAAATTATGATTTAAAATGGTATAATTTTGTTGACATAAATTTATTATTTAAAGAATTAACACTATATATTTTTCTGACCTCACAGCACTACTAGAAAAATGCCATTTAGCGACGGAAAATCCATCGCTAAATGGCTATTTTCTGTCGTTAAAACGATAGTTGTTAATATTTTTCATCGTTCAATTGAAATTTTTTGATGGAAAATAGCCATTTAACAATGAATTTTTCGGTCGTTAAATGACATTTTTCTGATAGTATAGAAAAATGAGAATATGTGATGTCATGAACATATCTACAAGTCACTGTACATAGTTAAAACTAAAACGACGGGCGTTATTTAAGTTATCATGTTTATATACACGTTCCCACAGGCGAATCTAAATACTGGTCAATGGGTTTAGCCACACCGTCTTACTTTTAAAAATTAAATATATATTAGTACTATGTTATTTATTTTACACCTACTCATTTGTTAATTTTGAACCCGCTAAATTTTTACTCAAATTCTTTTTAAAACATATTAGAATAAGTCTCACTTATCTTAAATTCACTTATTTTGAATCTCTGAGATAGGGTCCTCAGCCCGCAATCTTCCCATCCTAAGCCTAGAAGCATAAGTATATTTAAGTTCACATCCCATGTTATGTAGGGATGTTTTTGTCTGTCTTCTCTCCTCCATTGGTGCTGCATAAATATATTCTAATTGGATGGTTGTTTCATTGGCTTAAAATAAAGGATTCACTTCGTACGTTAAATATTAAGAGAAAATATTAACGATATATATATATATATATATATTCTCGTTAAAACAAGTGGCCCCTTTATTTTGAATCATGAGTTTTTAACTACTCTCAGTGACTTCGTTCGTCATCCTCAAGCTCGTCGTGGCTTGAGCTCTTCATATCTGAACCAAATCTCAAGCTTTATTCCTCACAGCGCCAAGCTCTTCAATAATCCATTATCTATGATACAATTTACCTCCATAAATTCCATATTACACGAGGCTCGTCTTAGTTAATTAATTATCATTTAAATATATATAATATTCTACTGCATAATAAATTATACACATATGTATTTATACATATATCTATATATACAATATATAATATTATTAGAAACTAAAAATAAATTTAAAGATAATTTTATTTTATATATAGTATATTATTGATTGAATAATAACTTTTATATACTTATATAATTATTAATTTCATAATTTGTATTTTTCAAAAATATTATTTTTAATAAAAATTTACAAAAAAAATAAATATTAAACTTTTTACCAGTCACCACTAAAAGTCTTATATTTGGTGGCGATTCAACAAAGTCAATGTTGAAAGTGTCACCTTCAACGACAACAGAAAAAATCACTATTGAAAGTGTTGCCTTTAAAGACGACAAAAAAAAAAATTGCCGCTGAAAGTGTTCCCTTTGGCGGTGACTTAAAAATCGCTGCTGAAAGTATGCCTTTTAGAGGTGAGGGTAAACTTTCAGCAGTAACTTTTTCCATTATCATTGAAAGTCATTTTTTTGGCAGTGACATCAAGAGTAGTTGCCTCCTTTTCCAAGGAGAAAAACATAACTGGCTCCGTTTGATAGCCCGTTGGGAAAATGAATACAGATTCTGAGACAGTTTATGTGAGAGGAAAAGTGTCTCGGTAAGCGCACCCGTTGTGCCAACATGCAAAACAAACAGAGCCTTTGATTTTACTCCATCTAATATAAAATTATCTTGGGATATTAATTTTTTGGTCCATAAATATTTGACTCAATTGTCAATCAGATTTGACATTCTTGACTGGGTGCAATGAAGTTCACCTAGTTTTGATACGGTTGTAACATCGTCCCCAAACTTTGATTCATTGCAACTAGGCTTTATAGTTTTAATCATTCTATAATTCATTCTATATTTTTTATTATACATAGTCCCTCCAGTCCTTTAAATAAAATCTACTTGATGACTGACATCGATCCTAAATATAAGATCTCAATCAACCTTATTTCTCAAATTTATATTTTTCTCAAAATATCTCTATTGATTGTATACATTAAAGGGTTTTCATCCAAAGATGGCCATGTGATGAAATAGTGCATTTTAAGAAAGCAAACTCATATTTATTTCAAATAAGTAATTTGACTAATTTCCTTAATCTATCCAAATTGGTTGTCTAACTTTATATTAAGTGTTGGAGGAGTATATGATTTTATTTTCTAAAACAAAGGGACTGAATTATAAAATAATTAAAAATACAGGCTAGGTTGGAGTGATTTGAAGTTTATGAACTGAGTTATAATCGAATTTAAATTATCGGGGCAAAATTTTATTTAGTCAAAGATTAGTGACTAGGTTACTACTAAATCAAAATTATAGATACTAGCAGATCCACTACAAAAAAAATGATAATTAGCAGCGGTAAAATAGTAGCGGTTTCAAAAACCGCTACTAAATCAAAGGCTTAGTAGTGGTTTTCGGGCCAAGCGTTGCTAATAGGCGACGGAAAAATAATTTTGTAATTTTGTAGCGGTTGAAAACAAATTTAGTAGCGGTTTCATTAAATACAAACCGTTGCAGAAGTGAAAGGTCAAAATTAGCCGCGGTTACGGTCTCGGTTAGATAAATCGCTACTGATTTGCATCGGAATTTGTAGCGGTTTTTTCAAAAAACACCGCTGCAAAAACCAAGAGTCTGTCAATTAGTAGTGGTTAAGACAAACCGCTGCTAAATATCGACATTTCCCGAGAGTTTGCCCTAGTTTTGCAACGGTTATAGTAGCTATTTCCTTTAAACCGCTGCTAATTAGCAGCGGTTTGTCTAAAACTGCTGCTAATTCAGCGTCTATAAATATCACCCCTCCCCCCTCTCTTCTCACTTTCGATTACAAACCGCTGCTAATTCAGCGTCTATAAATATCGCCCCTCCCCCCTCTCTTCTCACTTTCGATTTCTCAAAGCGTCAAATCAGAGGTTAGTGTAAAGTTTTTTCTGTTTTTAATTTTAATTTAAAATTTTATAGTTTTATTTTTTAAATTGTTTATTTTATTTTAAATTTTTTAAATTAAATTTATTTTAACTTTTTTTAAATTAATTTTTTTTTCAGATGGCTGATCATGATCAGAGTAGAAGGCACGGGAAGGAGCCTATGTTCCCCGACGTCGGTGATGGTCAGGGGGAGCGTGAAGTTATGCTTAACATCGACGATTTTGAGCTGGGCAATATCAACATCTCAGTCCAAGAGGCTGAGAGGTTTGAAGACGAGGAGATAAAGAGGGAGATCGACAGGGATTGAGGTCACCATTCGAGGTAAGTAAACAATTAATTCATTATTTAATTAAAATGTTGTATTTAAATTGTTTATTAATTAATATGGTTTAGATAATTTTCTTAGTAATTTTAAATATTTAATTTATGTTATTTGTCACATTTTATTTAGTTAAATTTTTATTAATAGATGATTATTTTTAGAAATAAATGTATAAATTCAATTTGCAAATTTGACAGGGGCGACCGTTACGAGGAAGCTCACACTAAGGGATGTACACAAGCTCTCTAGTGATCAGAGGGTGGTCGTGGACTGGGATGACATCACCCGGCAGCCGCGGGG
>JANTPZ010000562.1:0-33611 GCA_025593235.1 Vachellia pachyceras | reverse complement strand
AATGATGTTTGGTGGAGCTTAGCTTTCAGTAGTGTTTAACCCAAACCAAGTAGAGTTTTTGTTTTATATAAAAATGTAGTTGTAACCTACTCGTGAGTCGTGACTGGCTCTTGTATTGTCATTGTCATCCCAGCTAACTAGCTTTATATTACAAGAGTTGAGGAGGGGGGTTTTCTAACCCCTTCCCAAGGTCAATAGAATAGATTGGAAAATTATTATTGGTAATTAATTATATCTCTCTCTCTCTCTAGATCTCCAATAGAAAGGCTGGAAATCCTGAGTTCGGTGATGACAAAGGTACACCCAAACGCGGCTGCTTCTGCCTCAGCGGCTGCCGCTGCCAGCTCCTCCGATCATGAAAAGACATCCTCCACGGACAACGAGGTTCCGGTGGTGCTCACAATTTGGAAGAAGTCTCTCCTGCTAAACTGCAGCGGATTCACTGTGTTCGACTGCCAAGGCAATCTTGTTTTTAGGGTCGATAACTACTTGGCCCGAAGTAAGGATGAGATTCTCCTCATGGATGCAGCCGGAACTCCGCTTCTCACCATCCGCCGCAAGGTATCACATTACATTCCTTTATTAGTTATCCGCAACTTAGTCCTTGGATTGACTCACAAATTAAATGAATGAATGACGACATGGTGCATGCAGAGGCTGGGTTTTGCAGAGAAATGGCTAGTTTTCGAAGGGGAGAGCGGAGTAAAACCTGGATACTCGGCAAAGAAGCAGGTGAATCTGCTGAACGCAAAGTGTTTGGCGCAGGTGATGAGCTTATCGTCGGATAACAAGTATGAGATAGGGGGATCGTACACGCAACGCTGCTGCGGGGTGTACGACGAAAAAAGGAGACGGGTGGCGGAGATAAGAAAGAAGTAAGCCCCGATGGGAGGAGTGGCTTTCGGAACTGACGTCTTCCGCCTCATCGTTCACCCCGATATGGACCCCGCCCTCGCCATGGCCTTCGTCATCCTTCTTGATCAGATGTTCGGCTCTTCCTCTTCCTAGCATGCATGCGCTTATGTCCCTCCTGCCTCCACTTCCATCAATATCAAGATTTATTCCGTTTGTTTTCCCTTCCCTTCCTTCTATATTTACATTTATACTATTAAACATCAAATCATGCACTCGGCAAAAGCCAATATGCCACTTCTTCATTTTACTACAAGGAGTGGGCACCACCCATCATACATTTTCCCCTTCAAATCTCCTTCAGTGCCGTGTACATAAATACATGAAATGTCATCTCGGCCCGGCCTTGGTCCTTTTTCCTTTTATTTAAAATTCCAAGCTCCAGAAATCTCAATACCTACCCTGTGGGTGTTTGTACTGTGTACCCTTCTCAAAGAGATGCCGCCAGAATCAATAAAGAAAACATGAACCATGCTTGTCTGCTGTCATTTAATTTTGAAAATTTCAATGGTTCTATTACAACTCATCTTTATCGTTTTAGTTGGAATACGTTTCAATATTGTTCAAGGTGTCTCTAGCCGTTGCATTATAACAATCTCTTTGATCTGTGCTTAATATTTTAGCTTCTTAGAAAAACGAATAACAATCAATCGGTTATTTAATGGCCGGCGTTTCTATTTGGACAGCTTGCTTAATGCTTAGGTAAGCGAATCTTGTCTTCCTAAAATTGCAAATCAATTAACTGGCGCATTTCATCTCAGGGCTCAATAAAATGAAGAGATTTCCCGGGCAAAACAACAATAAAGAAACCATTTGTCAATTTGTTATATTTATCATTCAACAAAAATGGGACAAACGGAGATTTCTTTCATACTTCAAATTACCTGGTTCAAAAATATTTACAAATCATATTGTGATTCTTGTTTTTTTTTTTTGGAATTTTAGAATTAAATCTTAAGTTCATATCTAATCTATCCAGTAATTGAGAGTAAGAAATATAGTATTGTTAGAAGCTTCGAGACGGACATTTTTTTAGTTCTGAAATACAAAAATAATTATTCTTTGGACTATCTAAGATTATCTCCAGTCCCTTATATAAAATTCATTTTATAGTAATATGGCACTACAAGGTGTTCTTATATCAAAGGTTGAGACCAAGGGCATATTAGCATAATCTGTTATTGAAAATCATTCTACGCTGAAGTGGATACGGCATCTTAGATTCATAGTCAATTACAATTACATTGCTGAGAATCAACTACATTAACGAGTTCGGCGAGAGGCCCCATAGCTGCGGGCCCTCCTCTCTGCAAGAGACGAAAGACGATTTCATGTTCACGCCATCTGCTAATCCATGTGCCAATTTCCTCATTGTGTCAACTCTCACTTCTTGGATCCATGCTGGAGCAAGAGTCACCATTAGCCCCATTAAACAGGAGACATGTTCTCCACGTGGCTGGATTGCAACTAACCGAGATGTTGCCCTCCATTACTTGAGCCAAGAACTCCAAATGGACTCCAACATTACGTGTCCTTCTAGACATTGCCCCTGATTTTGACTTGCTCCAACACCCCATATGATTGAACCAGACAGTATCAGCAGATATGCCATAGCATAACCCTCTAGTATGTGGGACATGCCTTTCTTCTCATTCTCATACTTCACATCACTCCTTGTCAGAAGCCCATGTTGGAATATACAGTTCTTGCACTTGTATACCTCCTACCACACACAAGAGATTCGCTAGAGCCGAGAAAACGGGCTCAGCCCACAGGTTGAGCCCGGCAACCCGCGGGCTGAGTAAGGTTCGAACTGCCATTTTGGCAGCCCGAAATAAAACGTTGTGGGTTGGCCCGCGAGTTGGCGAGCCAGCCCGTTTTTTTATTTTTTTATTTCAAAAAAAATATTAAATCGTTTATGTTTTTAATAGGAAGTGTATGATGTTTCAATAACTTTAAATATTGTTTTAAAATTTATTATTTTATCTTAAATGCATATTTACTTTGAAAATTGTTGATTATATATTATGTTTTTGTATTATAAACATTGTTTGTTATATTTTTTTAGAGATGTATTGTTTTTTCTTCCGAAAAATCAAATGAGCTTGGTAAATTTTATATAAATTTATTGTATTACTTTTTTAAAAAAAAATTCACTAAAATAATAAAAAAATTAAAAAAAAGGTGGCGGGAACCCGCCTAAACGGGCCCGGGCTGCCTAAATGCCAGCCCGTTTCCCAGCACTAAGACTCACCCCCAGAGTTGCCACCTCTTTTGCTATGATCGAGTGGCTAGGGATAGCGATGTTTCGCTTGACTTCAATCGGTCAAGACTTGCGAATTGACGAGACTACTCGAATTCAGAATAACTTTTACAGAATTTGATTTAAAATTTAGATTTTGAAGAATATATTTTGGGAGAATAGCTTTTACAGATTCATATATATTTTATTTTAGATATTGTAATAATTTTAAGGGAAAAGACAATGATAAAAAGAAAAAGGAAATAAATGAAAATATATGTACATTAAAGGGCTCGTTTGAAGTTCAATTTGAAAACCTAGGTTTTGCCCCAAAAGTTAGTTTTATTCAAATACTCACATTTTTTAAAAAAGTCTGGAGACAAAACCTAGGTTTCAAACTTAAGTTTTGGAAAAGCTATTTTCATGTCAAATTACACTATCTCTCATAATAAATTTTATCTTTCTTTTATTTTCCTTTTTCTTTCCTACTTACTTTTTACCTCAAAATCTATAAAAGTCAATGGGCTTGTTGGAACAACGTTTCCAAAAGCCAAACGCACATTTAACAGTGTTTTTCTTAAAACGAGATAATCTTCTCCACATATTTACCTCAGCTTGCGTAAAAGTACTTCTCTACCGTATTCCCAAACGAACTTCTTAAACACAATCACCTCTCAAATCTAGGTTTTGCCTCGGAATCACCTCACAAACACAATCACCATTCAACAATGTCTATTTGGATTAGCGGTGAAAGAAGTGACTTTTTGGTAGAAATTATTTTGGAAAAGAAATTTTGAGTAGAAGTTAAAAATGTAACGTGATTCATGTTTGCATTAGCGGTGAAAAAGTGATTTTGTTAAAAGAGAAACAGTTTGGATAAAAGATACGGAAGCTAAAACAGTTTCTTTCGGCCATTAAATTCTAATCCACGATAGGATCAGCCTTCCTGTTTTCCCTTCTCAGTCATCATGAAAGCCCTTGCCTTCTCCTGCTCTCCACACCCTCTTTTCTTCAACCTTCATCTTTACTCACGCACCCCGAGATGTAGCTTTTGTTTCTCTCCCTTAACAAAAATGGATTATCTCCATGCGTTCCACTTCTCTTCTTTTCCCCAGATCTACCTCTCCCAGAAGCCATTCAGATTCCTTCATCAATGTCATCAAACTCCCCTCCCCAATTCTTCCTCCACTTGCCTCCCTAATGTCATCAAAAAACGCGTTCATACAGCTATTTCCGCTGTCTCCACGGAACTAGGTACACTGTGTTCCTTTGCTTTTGCATTTTTTCTTGTTTGCTTTCTTTGTTTTGTTGTGTGTTCTTGAATTTGCATTCGAGAGTAATCAAGTCTATAAAATCGGGGGAGCTGAAGTCTGTGGAAGCTTTCCAGGAGAAGGAAAGTAAGGAGGGAAAAAGTTCTGTAGCTTTCCCCTACTGGGGCTGGATTTTTTTTTTTATCAAAAACCAGTCGTGTGAAAGCAAGAATACGACGGTGCCTGAAAGAAAGAAGAAGAGCAACTACCCAGTTGATGACGGCAAACAATGCGACGGTGCTTGAAAGCAAGAAGGAAATGGAAGGAATTTATGGATGAACTACTCATTTAAATGTTTCAACGGTCTGAATAAATTGCTATTGCTACTTCATGCTTCTCACACCGTGACCTACTGCTACTTCTGGCCAGAAGCCACTTTTCCGGGAGAAGTCATATTGGCTAGAAGCTGAACCAAACGCTCACACCAGGCCCAAAAGTGCGTTTGGGCCCCAAAATCCACTTTTGGACTCTCCCATCGTTGTACCAAACGATCCCAAAGTCATTCGTTCAAAATCTATTCTTTAAAACTTAGATTTTACCTTGAACTCTAGAAAAATATTTGTAAGCAAACTTCCGAACGAGTTATAAATATTTTTGAAAAGTAAAATTGTCCTGTACAAAATAAAGTTGAATACCAATTCTCCCATATAAAATAAAGTTGAATACCAATTATACATGTCATATTCTTTAATTAATTTATCAATAGAATTTTTCTCAATTCTCCCATACAAAATAAAGTTGAATACCAACATCCGTTGGCCAATAAAAAGGGATTTGGACACTAAAACACAGTTTTTTTAATTTAAATGTATTATGAGAGTTGAAGTGGGGTTTTGAGAAATCCGTTGGGAGAAAGGAGTTACGGCTTTCGAGGTGATTTTATGGATTTTAAGATGGTTTTACATATTTCGAAATGGTTTTTACAGATTTCAAGATGGTTTTGTTTTGAACTACATGGGACTTGTTTGGGGAGTCCGTTTGGACCCAGAATCCATTTTGAACCGTTAGGGGAAATGGGAATATGTTTGGCAGCAAAGTCATTTTCCCAGACGGCACATTTTACCCAACGCTTGTTCATCCCCCTCACCTTCTCTTTATTCCTCCTCTCTCATCTCCCTCTTGTTGCCTCCCTTCCCTGCCTCGGCGTCACCTACTCCTCCCATGGTGTGTGATCTGGTTGGTGGATAATGTGTTAGAGCCAGTGAGTCATCGGTCGACGAGGATCCCGACAGAGCAAGGCGAGTTGGCGAGCAAGTTCTGGTTGATTGTACGGAATGCCATGTTGGTGGCTTCCATTCCACTGTCGACGGTATGTTGTTTGTGGAAAGGGATGATGATGAAGGCGACCCTCTTGTCTTCTGCGAGGTTGCAGATGTCTTCATGCATGGTGGAGTAAGGAAAGATTGCGGTTAAGGGCTGAACAGAGACATCGCCTGAGTGTTGCTCGAAGTTTTCAAAGGCGTTAATGATGTGGTCGGATTGAGCTTGGGTTCTGTTAATGGCGGGGCAATCTGGTTTTCTGGTGTTGTGGACGATGAGCATGGCGGAGGTCCGACCAGTGAGTTCCACCAAGTGGAGGATGTAGACGCAGATGGGTGATTTCTTCGTGGGGTTAGAAGCTTCCAAAAGGTTGATAATGGTCGTAACGTTCTTCGGAGTGTGGACACATACTAGGATTCTCAACTCTGAATCTCCCTTCGCTGTCTAAATTATCCTTCTTTTGTACAAAAAGTCATTTTGACCAACTATTTATCCACACGTAATTGCATTTTTTCCAACGGTTTATCCAAACATAAATTTTATTCCTTTTACTAAAACTCATTCTCAAAAGTCATTTTCCCTAACGGTTGTTCTCCCAACGGACTCCCCAAACAAAATTATGCACCATTAGGAAAAATGAGTTCCAATCAAGCATAATGAGAAAGAAAAAGAAAGTTGAATAAATTAGCGCGGAGCTTGATTACCATGAATTAGCACGAAGCCGGCGTTATAGGATTAGCATGCAGAGACGCCATCTGTTTCATTCGGGGCACGCCAACTCTTCTGCGTGCGACTGTCTCTCCTTAGTCTCTCAATGTCGTTATTGAAGACAAAAGTAGGAAAAATCTCGGGGAGAGAGAGAGAGAGATTGATCTTTTATTGCGTTGTGTCGTGGTTGTTATCGTTACGGTTCGTGGTAAGGAGGGCGGTATTGGTGGCGACCTGGGCAGCAAGAATGGCGTACCGGAGGAAACAGGGGCTCTCGAGATCTTCCACCTTCCAAGAAGATCTCCGTCACCCTCCTGCCCCTCACGACCCTAACCCCCTCAGAACTTGCCATTCCTTCTCCCCTTCTTCCGACTCTGCTTTTCCCTCCGGCAATGTCCCCTTCAAGGTTCTTCTCTCTTCCAATCCCTTCCCACAAAAAAAGGGTCTGTTCAAGTCTCTTACTTGATATGGATGTTCTCGCAGGGGTTGGGCGCATATGGGGATGATTTAGGCCTCGGCGAGGCCAAGTCTGGATTTTGGGGGGTGCTGGCGCTGAAAGCCAAATCCATTCTGGACGACGATACGATGTCTCCAAGACCTCACAACGTTGCCCAACGATTGAGGGCATCACATCCATTGGATGGTCCTCGGGTGATTCATCATCATATCAATTAATTAACAAATGACTAATCTTATCATAACGTAGTAGTAGTACTAATAATAATAATAATAATAATAATAATAATAATAATAATAATAATAATCAAGCTTTAATTTCCTGCTTGTTCTCTTTTTGGATTTCATGTACAGTTGAAACAATCGTATCAACGTCCAATGGAGAATCCTGCAATTCGGAAGGGCTTCGGTGCAATCACTTCGTTCCCCACCTTTGAGAATGCTTTTGAGGTATACACAACGCATACTTATGTTGTTGTTTGATTGATGTGAAGGATATAATTGGAAGTACCTTGTCCTGTGTTTCTTAATTGTGTTTTACAGCAGAAAGGCCCAAAGATTGTGGAGGGTAAGACAGAAGACTTGAGGAGTCAAATAAAGGGAATAGGAAGCGATGGTGAGATGTCAAATGAGGCGACAAGGAATATCGGAAAGCCACAATCGGCACACTCACAAACTCCAAACAACCTTCACGAAACTCAACTCAAGGCATCCCGCGACGTAAGGTGGCAAGCAACTGTTGTAGAAAAGTTATCTGCGGATGATTGAGGGAGCTGATTAGTGTTATATGTTGGGTCACAGGTGGCGATGGCAACGGCAGCCAAAGCAAAATTACTTCTACGTGAGCTGAAAACAGTGAAAGCAGATTTGGCATTTGCCAAAGCGAGGTGTGCTCAGCTAGAAGAAGAAAATAAATTACTGAGGGACAAGGAAGGTGGCGACAAGGGACAGAACCGTGCAGATGATGATCTGGTAAAATCCTGTTGTTGTTCTTGTTTTCAAGATGCAGAAAATTGATTAAGGTGACATGGTGTTGATATGATCAGATACGGCTTCAACTGGAGACACTCCTGGCAGAGAAGGCTCGTTTGGCGAGTGAGAATGAAGTATATTCAAGAGAGAACAGATTCCTGAGGGAAATAGTGGAATATCATCAACTAACGATGCAGGATGTGGTGTATCTAGATGAGGGAATGGAACAAGTTTGTGAATTTTACCCAGTGGATAGCGATGGAGTCGCCAGCATGATCGTCTCGCTCTCCTCATCATCACCCGCTGAACCTCCTCCTCCACCACACACTGATCTACCTCAACATAACAAGGCTACGGCCGTCTCATCAGTTTCTCATCACCATGATGATGACCACGCAAATTGATCTGTCTGGGTTTATATAATTCACATATATAGTTTAGATGTGCCCAAGCTTCCTTGACGTGTCAGTTCAATGAATGATTGATTTAGAAAGATTCAAGGTTTGTCATTGCTCCGATGGCGCTAGCTAGTTCATTATCTTCTCCCCATCAAATGCTTCGATCTTTTCCAGCATCACAGTAGATAGATATATAATCAATATCAAGCATATGTGTAAAGGAAAGAATTCATTACTTGAAATTAAATAAGTAAATCTTCTGTTCCACTGACTCAAATAGAAACAGAGGAGACGGAATTCTCGAAAACGTCTGGAGCTAGGAACCTATTCAAAGAACTGTTCGTACGAGGACATGGTTGCACCAAAGCATGCCAGTTGCCAGACACTTCCTTCTCTTTTTTTGGGACGAAAAGACACTTTCATGTATGCCGAAAGCCAGGAATATTGCCAGTGTCATTGTCCCAGAAAAAAGGTTAATCTTTTTTTTTCATTATAAAAATTTGGTTATTATTCTTATGTAAAATTATATTTAAAGTTAAAATGCAAATCTACCCAGTCAAATATTTCACATGAATTTATAATATCATAAACTGTAAAATGACATTGTAGTTAAATCAATTCACGTTGATTGATAGCGTTTTTGCACCACTTGAAAAACTTTATGATTTCATGTGTATTTTTACACTCAACGGAAATTTATGTTGTTTGGTGCCTAAAATACTTCATTGTAATTTGCACTTTAACCGTATGCCTTACAATATTAACAAACATTAGTGGCATAATGGTTATGATCGGTGATTTGAGCTCTTACTGCTGTCCAAAATGACTTTGACACCCAATAACCACAATAGTATAGGAGAAATTTTGTTGAAGAAAAAAAGGAAATATGCTCATCAGAATTTTTATTCCATTTAACTTTAATTTCTTACTATTTTTCAAAAATTAGTACAGAAAGGGACAATTTTTATCATGTACTCCTCAGGACCAAAATGTAAGAGGTTATTAACTAATTCACACATATAACGAAATGTTAGTCAAATCATTTAATATGTTTTAAATTGATAAAATTAATCTATTTTACCATATTAATAATATGATTTTCAAATATGCACTTTATACATGTGACTTCTCTTTCTCTCCTCCAAAGGATATAAGTGAAAAACAATAATTATTGCCTGTTAACATTTTATATTTTTAACTAAAATTTCCTTTTAGTGGACTTCATTTTTTGCCAACTTTGTTTCCATTTGAAAACTGTTGAGAGAATAATTTCACACAATATAAAGTAAGTATGTGAAAAAAATTTTATTTCAATTTACGTGAAAACCACTCCAAGCGGTATACCCAAACAGGGATTTTGGCTGACTTCTTATGTTGTAGAGTGGGAGAGGGAGCGCTGCTTTGTTTGAGTAAAAATACTGGATATCACTGATAAATTAAAACAATACAACTGACTCAATAATGACAAAGGGTCCATATCAAACAACCCAATCTTGGGAGGATAGTGGTGGTTGATCATAATAATAAAAATTTTCTGTAATCTATGAACCATTTTAGCTATTAGATGATTCATGGTGTTATTCACGTTCGGAATTCCAATTCCTGGAAATTTCCATACGCACGTCTTTGAACATGAGGGTAGTGCGAATCCAATAGAAAAAGATTCCAAGAATCCACAACCAATCTAAAATATATGCACCCAATAAAGTTAAACAAAAGTTGATGGTCCACTTGAACCCTTGAACACGGAAGAACAGGAACTCTAAGTGTTGAAAAACGTCACAAGGTTGATCAAGCCTTGATAAGTCGTTAGTTCAATAAAGAACCATAGAGAGAATCCTCTCTAAAAAAACTTGCACAATGCAAAGCTCAAATTTCATAATCTAATTTAATCTACCATGAATGAGGAGTACAATGTATTTATAAATGTTACATTCTGAAATTTTAAAGAATAAAATGCAATCTAAAATTCAAATTTCAAAATAGTATCTATCCTAAAATCTAAGCAGAAAATATTCAACAGAATATCTTCTAGCTAATTTTGAAATTCAAATTTTTAAACTGATAGCTTTCCTAAAATCTAGGGATATTGATATTCAAAGAATATCTTCTATCTAATTTGAAATTCAAATTACAAATTTCGCATAAAATAAAAGTTTTCTGTAATCTATGAACCATTTTAGCTATTAGATGAGTCATGTTGTTTTTCTCGTTCGGAATTCCAATTCCTGGAAATTTCCATACGCACGTCTTTGAACATGAGGGTAGCTAGTGCGAATCCAATAAGAAAAGATTTCAAGAATCCACAACCAATCTAAAATATAAGCACCCAATAAAACTAAACAAATGTTGATGGTCCACTTGAACCCTTGAACACGGAAGAACAAGGACTGTAAGTGTTAGAAGACACCACAAGGTTGATCAAACCTTGATAAGTTGTTAGTTCAATAAAGAACTATAGAGAGAATCCTCTCTAAAAAAACTTGCACAATGCAAAGCTCAAATTTCATAATCTAATTTAATCTACCATGAATGAGGAGTACAATGTATTTATAAATGTTACATTCTGAAATTTTAAAGAATAAAATGCAATCTAAAATTTAGGAAGATAAAATTCAAATTTCAAAATAGTATCTATCCTAAAATCTAGGCAGAAAAATATTCAACAGAATATCTTCTAGCTAATTTTGAAATTCAAATTTAAAACTGATAGCTATCCTAAAATCTAGGGATATTGATATTCAAAGAATATCTTCTATCTAATTTGAAATTCAAATTACAAATTTCGCATAAAATAAATAAGCAACATCTAAGCAGCATTTTACGTCCAAAATGTGATTATTTAGGCCCAAATGAATCCTCTTATGTATAGCCCATGTTCAAACCCTTTCATTTGAAGTCTCCAAGCCTAAAATATGATCTATAGATCCAGTTTCAACCCAAATCAAATTAGTGGCGTCTTTGGAGTCTTTATTCTCATTTGATGCGTCAAACTGAATCACATCATTGTTACAAGCTCAATTCAATAGACTAGCAGTCTCAATATAATCCGTGTGGACTGATATAACTATAACCTCGGTTCGAGATAGATGTAACGATCACAATAACCAGGAGTGCTACTTCAGAGGTCCTTACATGTTATTATCCTTTGAATGATTGAATTAAGTTCACAACATTTGTTAATACTTAATTGAATTTAGCCACCTACTACTAGGGTTGGGAATACGGGCCAGCCCGCGGGTTGCGGGCTGGCCCGCACGGGTTGGCGGGCTGGGCGGGCCAACCCACCAACCATATTCCCTGCCCGCCAACCTATTTTTTTATTTTTTATTTTTATAAAAATATTTTTTTTATTTTTTACCCAATTTTTTTCTATAAGATTACATATTTTCATGATTCTCTTTCCAATCCTATCAATAAGTGTTTAATAATTTTCTGAAAATAAAATTTAATATTACCTTTTCCTTTGTAAAAATATTGGGATTGAAAAAAAGCATATAAAAATAATTTTTTAAAAAAATAAAAAAGGTATGTTAGGCGCTAACCCGCGGGTTGTTTTTGCAGGCTGACGGGTTGGGCTCGCGGGTCCAACCCGTATTTCCATCCCTACCTACTACCTACTACTGTTATTATTAAAAAAAAGAATTTACCCACCTACTACTCCCATCTGCCATCCAAGTTCTTGGATGAAAAGCCACGTGCAACCCTGCGACCATGGTGCATTCTCACTCCACTTTCGAGGGCTGTAGGCCGTCGTATAAGATTCCATATTCCTCGCTTCTCGCTCATATACGGTCTGGCAATCTGTAGGGTTTGAGCTTCCGAAGTTTAGCTTCCTGAGCTCATAGTCAGAGTCCCGTTTGCTATTCATCCTCATCCCAGATTGCAAAATCCTGATCTATCATCTACGGGTACTTCTTTATTGTTTTCCCTCTTTTTCGAATACTTTAATGGCTACTCTTGTTTTGAAGTTCCTACCTTTAGCGTTGATCTGATTTTTTACCTGTACGTATTAGCTCTTCCAGAACGAGGATCAAGTTGATATAGCATGGCGGCCATGGCTCAGTTGCGTTTTTCTCCTCTCTCCGGGCATTGCCGTTTGGTTTCGGACAGTCGCGCCCATAATACCCGCCAAGTCTTTTCTTTCGCGTCATCCCTTAACATTCGAAATCGCCCCTTATATCTCATCAATAGCCCAAAGGTTTCTGATCATAATTTTCCGGAAAAATTGAAGCCTTCATACGCTGGTGGCGACGGTAGCAATGGGGCTGGACGCGGCGGAGGAGAAGGAGGCGGCGGCGACGGGAACTTTGATGACCCCTCATCGTCGTTTGAGGGATTTGGAATCCTGGGTCTGTTTCTGAATGGATGGAGATCAAGAGTTGCGGCAGATCCGCAATTCCCTTTCAAGGTTCTGATGGAAGAGTTGGTGGGAGTGAGCGCTTGTGTTCTTGGCGATATGGCTTCACGGCCTAATTTCGGACTGAACGAGCTGGATTTCGTTTTCTCAACACTCGTGGTCGGATCTATCATGAATTTCACACTCATGTATCTGCTAGCGCCCACAATGTCATCCTCTTCCTCGAGCCTACCTGCGATCTTTGCAAGTTGCCCCAAGAGCCACATGTTCGAACCCGGGCCTTACAACATTGTGAATCGATTTGGCACTTTGGTGTACAAAGGAACTGTGTTTGCCGCTGTGGGGTTCGTTGCCGGACTTGCTGGGACTGCAATTTCAAACGGGTTAATTGCGATGAGGAAGAAGATGGATCCCGCTTTTGAGACACCCAACAAGCCTCCTCCCACACTATTGAATGCGCTGACATGGGCAATTCACATGGGTGTCAGCAGCAATTTCAGATACCAAACTCTGAACGGCCTTGAGTTCATGTTGGAAAGAGGGCTTCCTGCTTTTGCATTCAAATCGTCAGTGGTAGTGCTGAGGTGCGTGAACAATGTCCTTGGAGGCATGTCGTTTGTTATGTTGGCGAGATTGACAGGGTCACAGAGCGTTGCTGCTGAGAAGCCTTCGGCTGCGGTGGTTGCAGGGAAGGAGAGGTTGGTGGATGCAGAAAGGGAAAGGCGAGAGGATTTGCAAGGCAATCAGTCGACATCAAAGTGATGATGGGCATTCATCAAACTTGGTTTGGTTTTATCTTTCATGCATTGTCTGAGAGGAAGCTATCGTCCTCAGATCAGAATTTCCCAATTGATGAGAGATCAACGAGTGAGTCAAGAGACGGTACTTGATTGAAACTCTCCTGTTATTTTGGAACTTGCACTGCCTTTTTTGAAGAGTATGATGAAATAAGTCTTATATTTTCGGTAAAAATAAAAGTATTGCTTTGCCTGTTAGAAAAGGTTGCATGTTTTGATGGGCATGGCAAATCAGTCAGAGCGCTTTTGGAGGTTTGGTGAAGCTGACGGAAAGCTGGGGTCCCATGGGTCCATGTAAAACTGTTGAGGTTGTCGTTTTTAGAAGAATAGCGATGTTCACATTGTGACGACTGTCGTTCAAATTTTAGTTGTTTCTTTCTATCTTCCTTTCATCGTTGCCCCTGACGAAACCAAGTATATGAGGCATGAGCATTTTGTCTTGTTATGTACGTTAACGTCATTGCCGACTATGGCTTGTAGGTCAAATTCATAACCTCCGGCCCTTCCACCAACTATATTGCTAATTTTTGAACACCGTTTTCCCAACGGTACACATAAGTCAAGACAAAACCATCTCAAAATCTGTAAAAACATATAAAAAAACCATCTTGAAATTCATAAAATACCTTTAAATCTGTAAACTTCTTTTTTTCAATGGAATTTCTAAACGTACACGGTTGCCGTTGGTGTTGTTTGTCTTGCCTACTCCCCCGGGGGTTAATACATTGCCTACTATATTAATAAAGATATATATATATAAATAAGTGGCTTGTAATGTTCTTATAAATAGGAAATTTCATATTATTATTTAAATTATATTTGTTTTTTACTAAACTCATAAAATATACAGTTTTAAATTGTTCCTCTAGTTTCATAAAGTGTAGAGAGAAGGCTTTCCTTCCTATATACAAGTATACACAAGTACCATCATTAAATTCTTTCCTATATATATAAGTTAATTATTTGAGTTTTTTCAATTATGTTGAAACATTCCAAAAAAAAAAACTCGCGGTGTTGTTTGTGTCGCCTGCTCCTCCCCGGGGGCTAATACATTGCCTACTAATAAAAACACACACACACACACACACAAGTGACTTGTAATGTTTCACCATAATTAAAAAAAACTCAAATAGTTAACTTATATATAGGAAAGAATTTAATGATGGAACTTGTGTATACTTGTATATAGGAAGGAAAGCCTCCTCTCTCCACATTAATGAGACTAGAGGACCAATTTAAAACCTATATTTTATGGGTTTAGTTAAAAAAAACAAATATAATTTAAATTGTAATATGAAAGTTCCTATTTATAAGATAGGGTAAAAAGAACTCAAATTGTGGTTTCTTCTTTAACTCGATTTTGGCATACTCATTTCCTGCAGATTCATCAGACCGTTAACTAACTACTAAAACATCATATCATAGTTGGCCGAAAACAAAACTACAGAACATCTTTCGTACTGGACTGCTAGTCCGGGAACAATAAGGTGCCCAAATATAGTCATTGCTCATGAGACGAAATATCGATTAATCTTGTATATGCCCTTTTAAAAGGAAATTTGCCAGGTGTTTAGGGTATCAAAATGGTGTAGAAGCACACAACAGCTCTTGGATTGATATGAAATGATAAAAGTACTTGTAGATGTGAAAAAGATTACGAACAATACGCGGGAAGATTATAATTCTATGGGGTTATGCGTCGTAGCATATACAAATAAAGGCTCTGTTTGTTTTATCCGTTTTGCCAACGGGTGTGTTTACCGAGACACTTTTCCTCTCACATAAACTACCTCGGAATTTGTGTCCGTTTTCCCAACGGGCTATCCAAACGGAGTCAAAGAAGACCGGAGAAACCACATGATACGTTGGAATGACGGCTTAATTTTTAATGTAAAGCGCAAACATAAATGTGATACATGAACGTGGCGCTGGAAACATGAATGTGATTTATGAACGTGCCACTTGAACCAATGGTACACATGACACTGATCTTTTGGTCAAAGAGCAAAGACTTCAGAGGGAATGTGTTTTTCTTTTCCACTTTTGGGGGGGGGTTTTGAGGAGTCCAATAATCACATCATTGATGCATACTTTTTATACTCGCATATCTGTTGGGTTCCCAAGCAAAAGCAGGCTTTGCAAGTTTGTAACTAGTACTTTGGGTACCAGAACATGCCTTTTATGCCCTCAGGGTCAGGTTCAAAACCTAAATTGCGATAAAATTCCACAACTGCATGCAATAAAAGAAAGCAGAGTAAGAATCCAGCCTTGTAGTTGCTCCCAATGAAACATAATGAGATTCCAAGCTCTCTACAAAATACTGATGCATCTATTTTCCAGCTAAGAAGGAATAAGCAAATTTAGGTTGCATGAGAACTATTTACATAGCACTGGTCAGAACTGAAGTAACAATTGGGAAGGGAGTGGAAGCAGAAGAAAAATCCTGCGGCAACCACAAACTCAAAACTTGACCATAGCGAACATCAATAGCATTATGCATGAAGGTTGTTAACATAGCTATACCTTGGCTATCTGCAAATAGAGTTATGTTTCCAATGTCTCTTTGCAGAAGGGCCCGAATCAATTTCTCTACAAGAGCCTTACCAAGGCCTTGGCCCTATACATCATCAAAAACATCACTAAGAAACCCAATTCATATAGAGCTAAAATCACATGTACATCTCAACAAGACAAAAACATTTGAGAATTTTCACATTTCACTTGAGAAAGTGAATCCTTCAATAACTGGTCATGGAGTCTTTGGTCAGAAATCCATGTTCAGTTGACCGAAAATACCTGATAGCTAGGATCAACGAGGACATCCCATATTGTAGCATTGAAGGCATGGTCTGATGTTGCACGGGCCATGCCAATTAATTTCATCTTCTCATTTTCCTCTGTCAAATAACTTCGCCAAGTACACTAAGATGTTCTTCAAATAGGTTTAGATACTGACAAGCATAAGGTACAAGCTCAGCCAACTAATTGATTTAATGGGCAGACACTACAGATGTCGTATTCTCTTTACCTGAAACTGAGCCAGGTGACTTTCTGATGGAATGCAGTGAGGCCACCATATAGCTATTTTTCAATGCAGCAGCTAGTTTTGACAAAGGCCTCCGAGGCCACCCCACCTGCAAAACGAGATGAAATCACTCAATCGACTGACTAACTCTTAGACAAAGCAGCAAATCCAATTTTGGTAACTTTAAATCTCCACCATTTGAGACAAAAATAAAAGAATTGATATTTGTAAATAAGCAATATAACTAGAAATAAGCAGACTTGAACTAGATATTGGATTAACAAATACAGAAATTGGTGAGTTCCCAGAATCTAGGAATTCACCAATCTCTTCTAGTTTCTCTCAAGTGCAAGAATCTCACAATTGAGAAATAAAAGAAGCCAAGAGGAAAGGAGAATCTCCCCTACTCAGATAAAATATTTCTCCATTCATTCATTGGTGTCTTTGCTTACATATGGCTGGGATATTTACAGAACTAGAATTAGAAACTACCTTTCCTAAACTCATGGACATGAACTCCCACTAACTAAACAACTAACTCTCCACTCACTAACCTACTTACTAACAAGTTAATGCCCCTATTTCCTTGCTAACAGACTCTACAAAACTGACCCATTACATATAAATGATTAAAATTAAATAATTAAAATAAACTAATAATCTGGTACTCTATCAGAAACAAGTGCTCATCACTAAATCTTGTCATATAGACCATCAGGAGGTGATTTGTGAGTGTGTGCTTGTCTAGAATAGCTTTCAAAACATTCTTACTGGTAGTTATACTAGGGGTGAACATGAAGAGCTTGGTCTGGCATTGACATATTGAAAGGGGTATGAATAGGCCCGATGAATTTTTGTAACGCTAGGCTGGCCAATGACCAGACCTTAGAGTCCAGCATGACTCAATCCTTTTCTTTTTAAAAAGGCATCTATAGGAACTTACATAGATCTGTTTCCGAAGGTCAATGAATAGCCAAACAAGGAAAAAGAAAAAGACCTGTCCAACCCAGAATACAAGCCTGACTCAGTGTAGTTCAATCTTATTCCAAAATGGGCCCCGGTTTCATGCCCAAGTTCAAGACTGGGTCAGGTTTTGTGATACTTAAAATATGGCCCAACCCATTTTTCTCAATAGCTATTAAACGAAAATTTACATCAACATTAAAAAAACAACACATTATTTACACTCACCTTATCACAAAGGGCTTGAAGATCATAAACATCAATATCTCCACCAGAAGAGAAAATAATTTGTTCAATTGTTCCATCAAGTTCAGTCTTTTCAACAAGGACAAACTCTTGAGGCAGAGAATCATCATCTTCTTCATCTGTTGAGGGTGAGCCAATGACTTGTGTTGGGTTATTCTTCAACAATCTAAAAGGAAGAAAGTTTATGGCCTTTTGATGTTAGAGATTGACTATATTAATAAATAACAACTTCTTATATTCACATGCTGTGAACTCTCTATATTAACTGCATAAAGTAAAACGAGCATAAAATTGTGAAAATTCCAGCTGCCATTGTTACAGAACGAAATGGAAAATTTAAGGACAGTTATAGTACAGATGATTTTCCCCATCGCATCAAAAAATAGGACAATTTCCCCAGTCCATAACGGTGAACTGAAGAAGGACCTGAACTCAATAATAATGAGAAAATGATTTTGCTCATTTGTGAAAGGCAATGCCTAATGGTGGAGGTGATGGAAATGAATATAAAGATTGCTAATGATTCTTGGCAAGCAACTTTAAAACTTTTCCAAAATCAAATTCTTTGAAGATGACCTGGAAGAGTTAAGTCCCATAGACTCAATCTGTTATATATTGTGGAAGTGACTTCAGAGTCTGTAGTACAAATGTATGAACATTTTGAATTTTATATGGCAAAACTTAATCGTTTTCAATAGATAAAGAGCAAGATCAACCTTTTCTCATGAATATATAGATGCTGTGTATGATCCAAGAATAAATCCATTAGATAAAACAAAGTATTTTTCCTTTCATTTATGACATGCTGCACATTAAGGATGCAATTTTACAGCACAAAAGGGGTATCCATAAGCAGGCAACTGCACCAGGTGATTAAAAAAAAAAAAAAAAGAGCTGAACCCTAAACAAAGTATTTCTCATGGTTTATTGAGGGTACCCAGTTTTTATTGATTCCCAGAATCCAGTCTTGAGCTGAAAAGTCTTGAACTTTCTATTTGCTGCAATGAAAAGGGACAATGCCAGGGTCAATGTATTTTGACAGGTTCAGAAAACAAAATATAACCCTGCTTCCCTGGTATGATACCCAAGGAAAAGTATAGATGTTGGAACTGAATTAAGTATCCTACAATCAACTGAATTATTATATGCAAACAGAAAAAGTATAGATGCTTCCATACAACTAACAATGTTAATACGTTGGAACCGCTCAGTGGCTAATGTTATTGTGCTGCACAGACAGGTGAGTCAAACGTACCTCTTGTAAACCAATAATTTAGATTGGCAGGAACTAAAAATTGACCAGATACTTGATAGCTGCCATCGAAGGAAGCAACCGAGAACCTACGACATATAAACTAAGAAGTTGGTCCAGGGAAAAAATCATTGGACGCTATAAACGAAACAATAAATCATAGCGGGGCAACCCAGATAACAGTAGTGTGAAGGAAACTGGAAATACACAGTAAACACCAATGCTACGAAGATTGAACTTAAAATTAGTTTATCATAGAGGGATTCGAGAATTGGGAACAGGTGAAGCGGGAGCAGAAACGAGAAACAATTGGCATGGGAAACTGAGTACACGAGAACTCACGAAGAAGGCCGGGCAGCATTGAGGGTTAGCATTTTCTAGTCGAAGAGGCGGCTTGGAGCACAAAGAGGATATCTTTATACCTCAGCTCCCATCCAATTACCCTTCACGATTTGGATCAGGTGGGTGCCCACTCCCATTTTTTTTTTTTTTGGAATAAAACTGGATTACATAACTAATCAGGCAATATGAGATACAAAAGGTTGCCTCCTTGAACCTTGATCAAGACCCACCCCATGAAGATTAGGGGATGGTTGATTAAAGATGCAAAAAGTGACTACTTAAGCTGTTGGGCAATTGCTAGAGACTCAGCCATGCTAATAGATTCCGATGTTTGATATAGAAATACTTTTACTTAAATCTAGGTAAATTTGTGAAGGAAATTATCTCATTTTACGGAAAAATACGGTTGAATATACATTTGAGCCCTTCAAATGCTGAGCCAAACAAGCTCTCTAGGGGTAGGTGAGGTTGCCCGGTATGGACGGTGTTCTAACCCGTTTTGACTCATACAAATGGGTAAGAGACGAAATGAATGAGCAAATGTTATGGGTAACCTGAATGGTCTTGCCTTTCTTAAAAAAACTGCAAAATAAAAAAAAAATTTAACTAGTTCACCTCAAGTTCCATTCTCCCAGCATGAAAGCTAAGTTCAAAAGCTCATCGCAGGTCCTCTGCCTTAGAAATTTGAGTCCAAGTAAGAAATTTCCACGGTGTCTCTTCTTACATAAATGTGCAGCCTCACCAAGAGCTTTTAGGCCGCCACCATAGCCACAATTGGAGAGAATTTAATGATTATGTGTGCTTCGGCCTTGTGTGCTTCACCACTATGTTGGGTTTCTGTTCCTTTCCCAAAATTACAGCCCACTATTACCGTCACTTTCATTTGTCCTTGTCACTGTACTCTACTAGTATAGCTTCCTTTTGCTTCCATTGTGCCGTAGTTTCCTTGTTCTTGTTTAAACGTTTCTCTGTGAAACAGACAGGAGGCTCCTTCTTCATAAAGACTCTGAACCTCGTTCTAATATATTCATTTTGCTTTGAGATTTTTGAGTTACTCCCACCAACTGTTTGATGTAGTTTTCCTAAATTCCAATCTCGGTTGGTTTTGGATGAAACATTTTGGTCACTTTCATATAGTCATCAAACTCTTCCTTGATAATGATTCCTGGCATGCTTATCAAGGGTTGACGCTCCTACTTGTCAGAGGAGTGCCCAGTATCCATTTTCTCCGATGGGTTATTTTCCGATTAGCAACCTACCTCTGTATCCTTCCTATCAAGGGGGCAATCTTCTTGTTTATGTCCATATTTACCACACCTAAAGCAAATGGCATCCAAACCCTTGTATTCTACCGTGTACACTCTTCTCCTTATCACAAAACGAGATTGAAGCTTCTTATTAAGATCCACCTCAACACTAATCAAGGTGAATTTTCCTCTTTCCACCAAGTTTTGTGAGTTGTGACGTTGGGCTAAAGTATTTAAATCCACTTTGATAGCTCTGCCTATCATGTTGCCTAGTTCCCATTGATAGTCTTCTGAATATATATGGATTATGAGTGTTGGCACTCTAACCCAAAAAACAAACTTCTTCACTTTGCTACAATGGGGATTAAAGTTAGGGCTCCACTGTTGCACTGCTAAACAGTGACCCTAGATGAGCCAAGGTCCATCATACAGAAGTCTCCTACTGAACTCCATGTCTGTTGTTCGAAACACGTAAAAGTTGTTGGGGAGGTCAATCAAATCAAATTTATCTGATTTGAGCAACCAATCCACCATGTCTTTCATCATTCTCATATTTGTGTTCTTGCAAAATAAGGTGATTATAATTTATAAGTGAGTCCTTCCATGGTCTACATAGCTGCTTAAGTCTCTCATAAGATACATTTAGATTTGGTAGGCTTTCAACTAGTTCTTGTTGTTCAATAGAAAGCATTGGCGTTATTCCTCTTCCTCTTCTAATGATTCTTTCCTCCGTGCTTCTAACGATATTTGAAATTTCCCCATCCCTCTCTGACTACTCTAATCACTATCCCCTTTATTTTTTTTTTTTTGATGGAAATGGAATAAAATAACTGAGAAAACTAGATACAAAACATGACCCTAAGACCGGAGCTCACAACTTCAGCTGGGCACTCGATTTTAGGGTGTGAGAAGCAAGAGAGAGAGACGAATTAATTACATTATGGGGCTGGTGGGAAATGTTCTGAAAAATACGCGTATTCCTACACTTCCAAAGATTCCATAAAAGAATACCAAAAAGAGTTCTCCAGTTGGTGCTATGAATCCTAGGATTAAGATTGCCCAGCAACCAAGCCTTGTAAGGACATTGGAAGAAAAGGCTCCGACGGTGAGGCGGGATGATTACTAACCAACAGCTGCGAGCGAAGGTGCATGATCGGAAGATGTGCTCCAGGTTTTCCGAGCCCGATTTACATAACTCACAGTCAGCGGTAGCAGATAAACCGCGCCTTCGACGTTCTTCATTTGTAAGGAGCTTATTTTTGCAAGCCAACCAGAGGAATGAGCGGATTCGTTGCATGCCAGGCCAACACCATATCCAACTCCAATAGGTTTCCTTGTTTCCCCAGTAGTCCATCTGAGACGCGTAGTAAGCAGAACGAACAGAGAAAACACCGTTGGTGGTTCCAGAAACAGCGGTCGCTTTGGTCACAATCATTAGGGGTCAGAGTGGTGGTAAAATCCAGCAGGGATGAGGGAGGAACCAAGTGCTGAAATTTATCCCAATCCCAATCTCCCTCATTAGATACATAATGGAGGACAGGAGCAGATAATCAGATTGGGGGATATACGCATACGTAAGATACTTGAGGGGCCCTATATTCCCAAGCCAAGAGTCAGACCAGAACCTGATGCATTTGCCATCTCCCAGGATCCACTGAATGTGAAGCTCAGTGTTCGGCCATACCTTCGCTAAGCTCTTCCAAAAATGAGACGATGCACGAATTCTGAAGAGGTAATTAGATTCTCTAGACCAATTATATTTACTCTTAAGGACTTGCACCCACAATCTGGATGGCTGGTTAACAAGTTGGAAGGCCAGTTTCGTTAAGAAGGCGTTATTCTGTCCTTCCAATCTCCTTAAACCGCATCCACCTCTGGAGAAAGGTTGGCAAACTTCCTCCCAATTGACAAGACTGACCTTGCGAGCGGTGCCACCGTATCCCCATAAGAATTGATGAATAAGCTTTTTAATTGCCTTAAAGCATGACTAAGGCAGAGAGATGGATTGCATGGCATAATAAGGGATTGAACTAAGCACAGATTTAGCCATAGTAATTCTGCCCACAAAAGATAGGGAATTGGCCTTCCAGCCAACCAACTTGCGCTGGATATTGTCAATGAGATAGCCATAAGTACCTTTAGTAACACGACCGTGGAGAAGCGGAATCCCCAAGTATTTTCCTAGCTGGCGCGAGTATTGGAATTGGAGATTATCACTAATGCTACCAGCCTCAGTTTTGGAGATATTATTGGAGAAGAAGATCATAGTCTTGCTCCGGCTAATAATCTGACCTGAGGCAGCACAGAACTCGTCTAGCATGACCTTGATGAGAGTTTGCTGTTGCGTAGAGGTGCCACTGAACAGCAGTAAATCGTCAGCAAAAAAGAGATGAGAAAGCGGGGGTCCACGACGTAAAAGCTTGATGGAGTCCCAGTTCTTCTTTCTTACTTCCTCATTGATGGCTTGAGATAAACGTTCAATGCATAATACGAAGATATATGGAGATAACGGGTCCCTTTGACGTAAGCCTTGAGAAGGGGTGAAGGCCTCAGTGGGTTTGCCTTTCCAAAGAATTTGCACGGAAGGAGAGGAAATGCAGCTCATGATGACATTAACAAAACGAACAGGAAGGCCGAGATCCTCTAAGGTGTCCTGGATGAAGCTCCATCGCAACTTGTCAAAGGCCTTTTCAAGATCTACCTTGATAGCCATCCATCCCTGTTTTCCATGCTTTTTCCGCATAGAGTGTATGACTTACTGAGCAATGAGAATGCTGTCTGTAATGCTGCGACCCTTAATAAAGCTAGATTGGTAGGGAAGGATGAGGGTTGGCATTAGGCTCTTAAGACGATTTGCGATGACTTTGGTGATTACTTTATAAGGCACTGAGCAGAGACTGATCAGGTGAAAATCCTTGACCCATGAATCTTTGACGAGGTCACTAAACCCAGGGTGCATGGTTCATGCAGCAAGAAAACGGAATGGGCGTGGCACCTGAGCATTAGCCCTGTCAGTGATTAAGGAGAGTAGAAGAGGTCTATGGTCGGAGGCAATTCTCGGCAGATGGGAGACGTTATAGTCATTGAAGAGGGCAACCCACCTTTTGTTCATTAGTACTCTGTCCAAACGAGCAAGGGTAAGGCCCCTCCGCCAAGTAAATCGCGGGCCAGAGTAACCTGGATCCAACATGGAGCAGCTGTCGACAAAATGCCTAAAGCAAGCACAACCAAGCCGAGAGGGGTTGATGTAGTTACATCTCTTATCAGGGTCGACAACCGTATTGAAGTCACCTGCAACGGCCCAAGGCTCGATAATACCCAAGCCGATGTTCACGAATGGCAGGGATGGGACTGGCATAGACGGCAGTGAATATAAAAGAGGTGTCATCACGCAGAGAGAAGACTTTGGCATGAATAAATTGCCAGTTACATTCCATGACTTCCAGGCGAAAGTTATCTGACCATATGATCCATATACCACTAGAAAAACCACTGGCTTCAACTTTATAAGAATTGGGGAGACCAATGGTACGAATAACCTTATCTGCATTTTCGCCAGAGATCTTAGGTTCTACCAAAACAACAATATCAGCATGGTGTTCCTTAATGAGGGATTTAAGCACTGAGTGGAATTTTCTCTATGCTGCACCCTGGCAGTTCCAAATGAGAGCTATCATGAGAAAAGGAACTTAACACTCCGAGGTGGAGTGATAAGAGGTTTCCTTTGGTTCCAATAGATCTTCAGGCAAACAACGTTCCTCGTCTACAGGGAGGATGTTCACAACCTTAGAAATAGACTTAGCAATTTCAATAGCTAGGCTTGGATGGGCCTCTTTATTTTTGGGCTTGATATTCCTAATTTGGATATGGGAATTAATTTTCATTCCAAGATGAGGGGGCTTTCAATCAGGTGGCCTGCTATGGAAATCATGGCTGGGTACGATTATTTGATGGGCTGGGCTAGAGAAGGCCTGGTCTGGTGGAGGGATATTGTTTTTCTTGGAATTGGACTGTGGGTGGGCTAGTGAGATGGCTGTGTGACGTGATTGGTCTAGCTTTAAGGTATTTTCTAGGTTGTCTTTATAGGCTCGGGAGGTGAAAAGGGATTCGTCACTGTAGTTAGCTTGAGGATGTTTTTGTGTTTTTTCCCGCGGGGCAGGCTTTTTCTGCTTGTTCGGCAGGGGCTTCATGTTTTGGTGAATAACTGCTTGCTCTCTGGGGTTGTCAGGGCGTGGGCAGGGAGGGATGTCATTGACATTTTCGGTTTGAGCGTCCGAGGAGAGCAAGGGGTCAAATCTCGATTTGGTGGTTACACCTATTTAGTTGGTGGCTTCTGGTTTCCTTTTTGTATCCTTGGTGAATCGCCTCCCTTTTGGTGCAATCATCTATTCGTCATACAGATTGTCAGCATGTATGTCAGTCGCGTTGTATGCACGCTCTGAGTGGGAAGGGACAGGAACTTCGGTGACCGATGTTCCTTCTCCTCCGCCACCAGGTTTCGACGGGCACGCCTCCACCAAATGGCCATACCTTCCGCAGCTGAAGCAGATTGTAGGTAGACCTTCGTACTCGATTATAAGGTCATTTCCATCCACGATGATTTTATAGGTGAGAGGCTGGGATAGGTCGAGAATAACCGCCATGTGAGCAAACTTCCCTCTCTCCCCCAAAACCGTGTTGTAGTCTATACGCAGGACTTGACCCAGAGTCTTCCCAATGGCCCTGATGACGCTCTTCTTGTAGTACTTAGTGGTAAGACCTGGGATTCTCACCCAAGCAACAACTTGCTCAATAGAGTGGTTTTCGGGGGGAAAATTAGGGGACCAAGGGTGTAAGGTGAGGTAGTGACCTGCAATCATCCAGGGTCCCGCAGTGAGGACAGTTTGAAAGTCTTGTTCAATGGAGCAGTTGACGATGAAACACCCTTCTTCTATGTCGGAGAGTTTGAAGGGGCTTGTGAATCTCCAAAGCCTTAGCAGGTGGTCACGAAGTCTTCCATAGCTAATAGGACGTCCCAGCATTTTCAAAATAATTGCATGTTTCATACTATCTTCCAAAAGTCTATGAATACGCGACGAGAAGCAAATAGTCGGAAACTTACCTTCCTTTCCAAATATAACGTCAGCCTCCCCTAACTGGATATCATCTTCTTCAGTTATGGGTCTATTTGAATTCAATAGCTTGTCACGAAATGACATTGGCTGCGGAGTAGGAGCAGTTTCCGGAATAACCTCCTCGACATCTTCAGTGTCTGTTACCATATGGGCTTCGTCAATATTGGAGGGATAGATAACTTCCTCGCAGCATTGCTTTGATGGCTCATCCAGAACCATATCAGCATCCGCATGATCATTTTGACCTTCGCGAATATTCACCTTTTTTGTAGATCTATTGTCATTCGGGTGAGGGGAGGTTTCCTTCTTCTCTGAGAGCTTTAGCGAGAGAGAGCGCTCCATATTGATTATGGTTCACCTACACTTGCTCATATCTGATGTCTCATTCTTCCATGACTACTTCCACTATCGTTTTAAAATGTCTCGTCCCATAGTATCATCTTCACCCTTGTTTGATCCATTGTTGTTTGCCGTTTGGGCTTCCTGAGTGCCTGTGGAGTTTGTGTGCATACCCTTTCTCACTCTAGCTTTCTCACTCATCTCTCTTGGTTGCAATCCCCACCCCCAATTTTTGCTGGAGATTTGATACCACCGGAATTTTCATTTCTTTTTTCTCTAAAAAAATAAAGTTACGTATTATTCTTCCTAAATTTATTATGTTTTAAAATATTTCTAACTGTTTGTACTAAAGTTTCATAAGTAGCGCACATGGTTAAAGATGATACTTCCATATATCCTTTTTATAAGATCCTAAAATTTTTTTGATAAAAATAAAGATCCTAAATTTAAATTTTAAGGTTTAGGTTTCAACTTTAAATGCATTTTTAACAATTATACCCTTGATTAATTATATTCTCTCATTTAATTTTTTCTCTCACATTCACTTTCATCTTTTTTCAAATGTTCATTTCGTAAGTAGCATTTATTTTAATAACGAATTTTAATTGATTTCTTAGTCCTCATGATTCCGTTAAACGGATCTTATAAAAAATATCACAGAGAGTAATTTAGAAAATCAACACACTAAATTGATTACAAATAACTACATTGACTAATTGATACTACTTTACTACTAATATAAAACAGTAACAACATTCAAGATATACTTGTACACTTTCCTAGTTTTATTTTGTTTGAACAAGTGCAAAAGTGCTTACTCCCTACCACGAAGTGTAAAAACGGTTTTTTTATTGATTACTTATATTAACAAACATCATTTCTAAGGATTTTTCTATTAATAACAAGTTGAATAAAACAATTTTCAAATCCAAATGATAAACCCAATGAAGACTTACTGCAAACTTGTTCAACACGAATGGTATTTCAGCTAATAATTCCAATCCAACACCCAAAATAACACAATACTAGTAGCGTCAAACCTCTTGCCTTATAATAATATCTTACCAACACATATCAATTCAAATATTTGATCAGATGCAACAAAAGGATGAACCCAATTTTCACATGATGATTTCTATTCACATTTCACAAAATATACATATATAATACAAATCAACTTTCATATTTTTATAATCATAGAAATTATATCACAATGATCATGAAATTCATAAGGATCAAGAATCACATGAGCATTTTTCTTAATCATTGAATCTCCCTTGTAACTCTCCCACCTCATTTCCTCTGACTGAACTCATGGGTGATAGTTATCTCATACAACTGGTTTTATCCACAATGCTAACCGTTCAAGTGATGTAGACTGGCCAGATCCACAAAGCATCGGTTTGGACCATGGGTTCCTTCCCCAACAATCACAGGGTGTCATGAGCCCTAATAATATAATGAGTCTAGGATCATTCGATGTATGGTCAAAAGTCCTCCATCCTTATTTCCTCTTTTAGTATGTTAGAAAATCATCCCCTTATTTCCTCTTTAATATCCTCCATTCAATCACAACATCCTCATATCCCTTTATCACAAATCATCATTCTCTATTACTTGGGCAAGACACATGCACCATTTGCCAACATCAATATGCATACAAATCAACATATGCAAATACAATGTCACAATCCAACCAATTATTTTATGCTCAAAGATTTCATTATAGTCACGATAATATTTTTATCGAAAATTTGGCCTACATTGCCATTTCAACACATTATTCTTCTAAGTTCATAAATTCACAATGCATTTTCATAATAATAATGCAAGGTTTATCAAAATATACCATTTTTACCACAACAAATTCCAAATCACTTAAAACCATGTTCCAAGCATGCATAATAAGTGGAAATCGATTACCTCATGCCAAAGCACTGGTATAATACCACAATAATCCTCAGCCCAAAGCTTTAATCACCAATTACAATCAATCTACACAATTAATTTAAATACACATTAATATAATCATACCCAAATAATATTATGAGACTTTAAATAAATCTCTTTCACATTTTGTGTTAGATAATGATACTCCCAAACTCGGATAAAATTGCTCAACACATTTTCATTGGCTACCCATTCCAAAATAGTGAGGGTTAAGTCCAAAATCAACAAAAAATCATTATAAAATCATAATGGACCCCAAATCAAAAATCTACACCGATTAAAATTCTCTATAAATGTTTCCCTACATACCCATGACCTTGCATTATCAAAACTCAAAACTTCATCAAAACATTAACTAAAAAATATCCTCTATCCAATAAGAAATTAGTACCGTTGGAAAGAGAAAAATTCCTAGAGCAACTTTCATGAATGATGAGAGGTGAAAAGGAGGGATTATGCTTATCTAAATGATCTCACTTTCAAACCCTAGCAGAGCATAGCTGGATGGACTGGAATGATGGAAATGAAGGAAGGAAACTGAAGGAAATGAATGAGATGGAAGGTAGAGGTAGGGTATTATATAATACCCCTTCATGACCAACACATGATCACTTAACTCTACAGTTGACAGAAGGAGTTGGCTGCGGTGAAACCATCCCGAGGCTAAGAAAATAGGCTGAAATTGTAAGTTGATCGTGGTGAAGGTGCCGCGAGGGTAACTTTTTTGCTTTAAGAAAGGTTGGCCGTGACGAAGGGAACCCAAGAACCACAACTTGCTATCATAATAGTTCATCATAGTGAAATAGCAAGATGGTCGCGATGAAAGGAACCCAAGGGTGGATCTCATCGATATTAATAGTTCATCGCGATGAAGTCAAGAGATGGCCGCGATAATAGTAGCCTGAAAAGACAGAAAACACCATTTAACTCATAATTATCTCTTGATCACTAATACTTTCCTAAATAGAATTAAGGATGTTACATGAAGCACTTTACTGATTGATTGAGCAATAATCCAATTCACAACACCACTAAAAAACTCCTTGAATGAATCACAGGTAAAGAACATGAGTTTAAATCTTCTCTTTCAATATTTCATAACACAAATAAGGAGAATCAATGTAACAATTAAAAGAGACCAATCACTTTTTAATAATTTGTGAGGCGGAAGGAACATGGGAGACTAGTATATATCAAAGCTAGTTGAACCACAAATTTCTTGGTTTATTATACCAGTTTATCATGTGACAGTACGAACAATTATCAAGAAATTGAAAATACTACATACATTCAATGAGGAATGGAGAATTGAGCAAAGGTATAAGCCTTTCTACCAATCATGAGAAGCAATCACAAGATTTGAAACGTGCGAGAGTGTTGGCTTATTTGCATCTCCAAATCCTAGCACTTCATGGGTTATACAGAGGATTTTCGAACCAAGTTATGCCTTGTTTGATATGATGGAATTGAGCACATGGAAATGGAAATAGAGCCCAATTCCATCATACAAGCATGTTCGGTAGCATGGAAATGGAGCTCAATTCTATTTCCATATCCACAAAAACATCATATTTCAATTCCATATTAGAACCTCATATTTGTAATTCCATCCCAACAATTCCATTTTTGCGCTTATCCACCGACAACTATAACCAAGCGAAGCACTCACCTAGCGACCTCTGGCGACCCACGATGAAGACGATGCACTCACCCAGCAACCCAGCGATTTCTAGAGTCGATGAAGATGAAGCACTTACCCAGCGACCTTTAACAACCTATGAACCAGTGACCTTCACTTCGTCTAAGATAGGATGAAATGACCTTTAGCTGGAGGATTTATTTTCAACGAGGACAAGAATGAAAAAATGATTTGGGTGCTGGAGGATTCTTTTTATTTTTCATTTGTAAATATAAAAAGGTATTTTAGTCTTTTTAGATAAAAAGAAAGCTTCATTTTTATAACATCCCAAATGTACTTTTAAAATTTATATCCATTTCAATCAAAATCAATTTCAGTGTACCAAATGGGCCCTTAAATACTCCTAATTTCCTGTGTTCGCTATCTTCCTGCCACAGCAAAAAATAATTTGCTCTGCCTCTTAACTGCGTGTAAGTACACATATTTGCATTAGACATAGTAATGTTCCTTACAGGGACACGAGGGTGAGGTTGCAAATATAGTGTTCGTTTGTAAATTCGTTAATAGAATGATTTAACACAATTTAAGATAAATATGTGAAAAGAGTTTTACCTCAATTTATATGAAAATTACGCGAAATGGAATTGCCAAACACAATCATAGAATGGGTAGAAAGGCAAAGGTTGATTCTCGTAAGGAACTGCATTGCATTCGGTCTGTGTGCATCGGGTGTGGAGAAAAGCATGCAGTCCTAAAGCAAGAGAGCATGTGATTAACGGATCCATTATTGGAGTTGCAAAAAGCGCAGTGAGGTACAACAAGAAAGGAAAGACTGATGTGTGGATGACATGTCATTCAGTTCAACCCAAGCAAATGTGATGTTTGATCCCTGCATAAGTGTGACTGTGCGAATGAATGCTGGGGAAAGCGGAGATGGAGGTGATCGTGTTCAACAAGATCTGTTTGGAGACCAATCATCCATGAGCATCATCAAGGCAGGCTTATAAATGGGATGGAAAAGTGGATTTATTTAAGGAAAGAGAGTGAGCGAAGAAAAGGAATAAGGAAAAGAAGGGAGTGTCTCAAATAATTGCATCTTTATAGAGTTCCGTGTCGACTGAGTCACATCAGTCCCCCACACATTCTGACCCCCTTCTCCCTTCCTTTCATTCCCTTCTTCCCCTCTCCACTTCATCATTTCTACCCTCTCGCCATTCCCAATTCCCTGCTACATATCACTGCCCAATGTTGTCCCTCCAATTATATATTCAGAAATACGGTGAAAAAGTACTTTTATGTAATGTGGAGTAGATTATATTATTTTACAGAAAAATTCTGTTGAACGTACGTTTCATTTTTAAAAATGTTGTTCCAAATAAACCCAATATCACAATTTGTACATTTAAGCTATATAACTTAACGCACAAATACTCATTTAAAATAATTAATCTCAACGAATGGCTGATGCCATTCAAGGATAACGGCAGAATCAGTGAACATTTTGAGCTGGGGGAGGGCATTTCAGGACATTCACTCAACACTCTCCCCTGTTCCTCTGCACTCTGCATAGCGGGGTAGAGGAGCCTCTTCTTCAAACGCACACAAACATGGTCTCTGAGAGCTCTCTCTCTTCCTCTAAACGCTCACCACCTACTCCTAACCCCTCCAACCCCTTCACCACTCGGTACTTCTACTTCTTTCTCTTCATCATTGTCCTCTCCATTTTTGTATTCATGTGCTTATTTTCTCCGTCTTCTCTTCGAATTTTAGCTTCTTTTTCGTCTCTCATTTGCCTTATGCATCTTCACTTTCTTTGCTCCTTATTTCCATGAAATCATTCTTGCCCTATTTCTTTTGATTCTGGTTGCCTAATAGCGCATGTTACGTTTCGAATTCGCATTGAATTATTTCAATTCCATTTCTTGCGAAGAAACTTGATTACACAGAACTGCATGTTCAAACACACTCTCTTGTCTTTAAGCTCTATAAAATCAAGGTCTCAAGACTGCTGGCATTTCACCATCAGTTATCGAAAAGCCTGATTCTTCCTGCACATTGGCTACCTGGCTGTCTGAAAATTCAAAAATAGTAACTTTGTGAATGGTTTACTCCCTGGTCAAGCAAACAAAAGCACAAGTAATATCACTTTTATTTTTTTCTCTCTTGAGAATTTGCTAATGAGTACTGCTCTACCAATTAGGGAACATCTGTGCGCTCCTTAAGCATGCCTTCGGCTAAGATTGACATAGTCAGAAAGGAGAATCGATACTCATTTATGAGAAAGGAGTTGTTAAGTACCGTTTTTTTTCCAAAATCTAGTTTTTTTTTATTTACAAAAGAATGTCTCTCTCTCTCAAACATTATTACTACACAAGCTAGAAAAACTGCTCTAATATAACCCCGCTCGGCCCAAAAAAGGGATATTATTAGACTCCACTCTTAATTTTCTTCTTTGTGTTATAGAAGTAAAAGAAGTCAATAGATGCTGTGGATTTGTTAATCTGCTTTCCATTATTGATAGGTTTGCATGGCAATTCTCATATGGGTTTAATTTTTTCTTTAAGCAGAATTTTTGCTGATGTTGCTGGTGACATTACTGTTGTTGTTGATGAGGAGTCATTTCTACTGCATAAGGTAAAATCTTCTTTTTATAGATGCGATGAAAAAAGTAACTACTTTTAAATTTTTTTGACTACCTTGTTTTGGCTATTACTTTAAATTGCTGATGTTCAATAATAGGTCGTTTCTGCCATGACTTTAGATTTGGAAGGTTCTCTAATCTTTATTAAAAACTCTCTGGGATGCTTTGAATTTTGATCATAAGTTCCATAATATACAAACAAATAAATGGACATCCTTCGGCTAACCTGTTTCTTTTTGTGCTAATCTTTGAAGTTCCCCTTAGTTTCTCTGAGTGGGAAGATCAGAAAAATGGTTGCTGATGCCAGGGGTACTAACATTTCCCACTTGGAGCTCAAATACTTCCCAGGAGGACATCAAACATTTGAACTAGCCATGAAGTTCTGTTATGGCATGAATTTTGAGATCACAACTGACAATGTTGCTGGCCTTCGCTGTGCTGCTGAATACTTGGAAATGGCAGAAGATTTCCGGGACCAAAACCTTATAGCAAGAACAGAAACTTACCTAAATGAGGATGTCTTTCAAAATCTTCAAAAGTCAGTGGAAGTGCTGTCCACTTGCAAGATGTTACTGACAATAGCTGAGGATGTGGAAATTACAAGTAGATGTGTGGAAGCCATTGCTATGAATGCTTGCAAGGAGCAGTTAATTTTGGGTTTGTCTCAACTAGATTGTGATAATAATGAATCTAAAGAACTGAAGGATGGTTCTTGTATTGAGTGGTGGGCAGAAGATCTGTCAATATTGAGTATAGATTTCTTTGAGAGAGTTATTTGCGCAATGGGGAGAATGGGAGTTCAATCAGACAGTATCATTGCTTGTTTGATGCATTATGCTCAGACATCCTTAAAGGGTATTGGAAAATGTCAGATTTGGAATCCAGCGAGGATTAAACCTAGTCCAAGTATGGTAGAAAACGACCAAAGGGCAATTGTGGAAACTCTTGTTAGTCTAATGCCAGCAGACAACAAAAGTTGTCCAAATGTCCCACTGACCTTTCTGTTTGGAATGTTGAAGATGGCAATCATGTTGGGTGCTACAATTCCATGTAGGCTTGAGCTTGAAAGGAGGATATCAATGAGGTTGGAAATGGTATCATTAGATGATCTGCTTATACCATCCATAATTCAGAGTGGGGATTCATTGTTTGATGTGGATACTGTTCATAGGATACTTTTGAGTTTCTTGCAGAGGATTGAAGAGGAAGAAAGTGAAGGTTGTGGTGGTTATGAATCTGATGGATTAAGCTCTCCTGACCATGGTTCTCTGTTGAAAGTTGGGAGGCTTATTGATGCTTATTTAGCTGAAATTGCTCCTGATCCATACTTAAGTCTTCAGAAATTCATCGCCTTGATTGAGATACTTCCAGATTATGCTCGGGTTATCGATGATGGACTTTATAGAGCTATTGATATTTATCTCAAGGTAAATTAATA
>JANTPZ010000561.1:0-27877 GCA_025593235.1 Vachellia pachyceras | reverse complement strand
CATAACAATTCTTTGTTGTTGTTTCTGTTGTTCCTATCCCATTCCACTCTCTGGGGCTGCAAAACCAGTCCCCCTCCAGTTTTAGCGCGGTTTATCTTGTTAGTTCAAAAGATTCTTGAAGTAGAGTAAACTGATTATTAAAAATAGACAACTGAATGATGGATTTCATTATAATAACACTTCTTTCTTGATATACCTATATATTCCAACCCCCAGGCTACAATAAGTGTATACAATTTTATGGCCACATGATGAGATATTTCATGGCTTCATGACCCTGTCGAAGCCTGAGTAGGACCGTGCCTATTTCAATGTCATAGACTTTTCAATGATGATGGGGGGTATAGACTCTAAACTGCAAAACGAACTGCATAATGTTACAGATAGAGCCCATCTAAAGTATCATCAATCTAACTGTCTCCTATCCATCAGATTATGGTGCCGTCTCGCAAATTGCCATAAGCACTTATAACCACGTTTAACAGTGTTTTTCCGTAAAACGAGACAATCTTCTTCACATATTTGCCTCGGCTTGTGTGAAAGCACCCATAAGTATTTCTCCACCGTGTTGCCAAACGGACCCTATAAAATTCAGTTGTGGACTTTCAATAAAAAGAGGTGCAGTTTTAAATATAATTTTTTAAGTTATGATTTATGGAAGGTCTTTCCCACTTACAAGTTGCATGAGTTGTCAATTAAATGTGTGCACATATAGGTGGGTTGAGACTCGAGATAATCGATGCTTGTATCTTTTAACGCAATTAGAAAGATCCATCATTTATTTGAAAAAGTGCATGTGGTTGATGCACCGACAACGATTTTATTTCAACCCCCCCTCTTTTGAAGGCGTGAGTTACGGTGACTATCCTGCCCCCAAAAAATGAAAACAAAACGGCTTTTACCAAGTTTATTAGGATTTCGGGACGAGTGGAAATTGCTCTTTTAATTGTGTGCGCCTCAAAAGCCTTTTCTATTTCTCTGGCCAGAGCGCCTCACTGCCTTTGAGAACGACAAAAGAGCACCTTTACATGATTTTCAAAGGTTAAAAATTATGAATATGGATCACAAACAAAAACTTTAGGAGACCTGAACGTCATAGCAAAGCAGAAAATTTTAAACATAATGCGAAACCTCATTTATATTTCATATCGTAACATAAGATTAAATGACATGAAATAGTACCTCCCATGGCAAGTTGTTTTTTTTTCCAGACATTTCATTTATTTCCGGGTCCTATCTGTATTCTAGTGGGAAAAAAAGTCTTATGCAGGCATCATTTTATGTCATTTAACCTCGTATTTTATGTACCTGAGAATTTTTCCTCTGAAACATCGGAAAATGAAAGCATGAAGAGTTCTATCATGATAAATGATGACACAGCGAAATTATTTTGATTTATTTTTCTACTAAATCATGTTGATATTAACGTTTAAATGCCAGTTTTAACTCCAATAAGAATCCCATTATTCTTGGGCAAATGTCTCTTAATGTATTCTACTCCTAGCTAATTGGTAGCAACATAACCACTTAAAGCACCGACACACACTCTGGACTTGCACCGACACATTCTACTCCTAGTGAAGGCAGTGAAGGTTACCAAAGTGGGTCAAAACGGGGTCCTACCCTCAAAACTAAAGATAGCTCATCCCGTAGATGCAAATTTCTAGTGCTCGGTGCTCGTTCACTTGGACAAACTACGATCATGAATCCCACTAATCATGCAAGTTTCAAAACTACAGTAATGATTAATTATATTGCTTCTGGTCAATGAAAAATATATTTTAGTTATTTTTTAAAAAATGACCATTTGTTTTCCAATGAATTGTTTCAGTTATTTTTTATGAGTAGGATCCGCATGAAAATCTTTCTGCAAGGATGTAAAAGAGGAAAAGCAATTCAAGTATAGAGAGAGAGAGATAGAGAGCTTACTCGTAATGTGTGGGAGAAATGGCCTGGAAAAACACTTTAGTTCTGCTTCTATCAATGTTAACATCCACCCAATTAGCCCAAGTTTTGAGACCTTTTTCTAAAGCTGCCAAACGGTCCATGTCTGGATAGAATTTGCCTCTTAATGCTACATAATCCCATCTGCACTTATTTGATAAAAGAACTCAATTAGATAGTAGTAAAACATTTAAATCAACCAAGACAAACATTGATTCCATTTTGATATCTGGCTTCGTATAAAGTTTAGTATTACCCTTGAAGGGATCCTTGATGAGTCCACCAATGTCCTGTGTTAAAGGACAGTACATCAGCATTCCTCCATGCCTCACCATTCCCATCTACATCATCCAGCCTTAGAATTCTCTTCCCTCTGATCACATCAACGTCTACCAGATACGGAGATCTGTAGAATGAAAGCGTCACTTTATAGTCCTGCACATACCATAACAAAAACCAATCAGGGTCTATTTGACCTTGCAGCTGTATAAATCGCTTAATTTTTCATAGTCTCCTTTCAACGAACAAAGAGTAGTGTTATTTCAACGTAAAGCCTGGCGGGAGGTTGGTTCCCCTCTGTAACACCTTTTCAAAATATAATGACCCTAGCTCTGCTTTTGAAATAAGATGAGCAAAGAGGAAAATAATTGTCTAGCTGCCGGGAAACTGCATTTATTCATTTTCCTTCTGAAACAAAATTTAGCTGAGAAGAGAAGGGCGAGTAATAATAATATAGCTAAAACTTCAAAGGGAATGAACTGTTTAGCCTCTGCAATACTGCGCCATTTATTTCCTTCTGAGTAATCTGAATGTAAATTTAGCTCGAAGAAGAAAAGGTAAGAGACAATACGGCCTAAATTATTCGGGAAATGAACATATTGGGGGGAAATGTGAATTGGGTGTACGTGATTGCTCATCAAAAATTCAGACTCACCAGGAATGTGAAGGTTGAGAGTGGGTCTCCCCTGACCATTTGCGTTTTTGTACGAGGTACTGCAGAATATATCAGACAAATTAATGACTGCCACTGGTTGCGTCCCAGTGAGTCGCCCACAAACATCACAGTTTTCCCCTTCATGTTCAGCAAAAACTCAATCCCATTGAACCTATACCATAAAAATGCTACTAAACCATTCAGACATTGCAGGATATGCATCCAGATTATTATACAGAAAACTAAGAACTCGGCGCCATTGAACCAATCACGACAATTTTACAGAAACCACCCAGACTATACATTATGCAGCATACTACAACAAAGGTTATACCAACTTTAACTCAATGCAGTACTATTAGATAGCACAGTACTGTTAAAGGAAACTTCGTTTCTGCTTTCCTCATTGCTCTTTTTTACCTTGGGAGCTCGCAATTAAGGGGCCTCCATCTGTATTTGAGGTAATCAGAATCTGGGCGACCGTACATTTGACAGTTGAATTCCGGGTCAATGACTGGACAGTCAGAAAATTGGTAAAGCGGGTATGTTTCATCACGAACCCAAGTGCCCACGAACAATGCACAAGAATTGTTGGCTAGGACCTTGTCTCCACTATGATAGTGATGTGAGCGGCTGTTGTTGTGGTGGTTTCTGAAGTGTAACAAACCAGAAGATGCAGCTACACGCCATTGGAGAGGATAAACCAGTAGAATAAGAGCAAAAAATGAGCGTAAAACGCCACAAGAAGCCATTGCAGAACCTTAGGACACAGAAAACAGAGAAAGCGGAAGCCCAATGGCGCAAGGAAGAGAGGGGAAGAAAAGACAAGAAGGAAGTTGAACGGTTTTGAAATATAAATAGGGAGTGGGAGGTTCTGATGGTGGTGCAAAAAATTCTGACAAAAGCGGCGTGGGATTTTGTTATGTACGAATGAACGTGGTCTCGTGAGCCAAAAAAATGGCTTGAATGTACTGATTTGGTGATGATTAGGTGATTTTGCATACAATTTTTTCAGCAAGAAAAATAATTTCTTCAACATTAATATTTGTAAAAATACACATGCAGGTCAGGCAAGAGCAGGACCTCTTGTAAGATTAAGAAGGCTTAATCTTCAACCGAAATGGGAAAGCCCGAGATTTGGATCGTAGTTCCACGTTCGAGTACTGTGACCTCTTTTGGAGTTTCTCCATTTTGTCAAAAAGGCACCTGCTTTGCAGGTATATGATTAGATGGGCAATCATTGAAATTCAAAGGAGATGGAAAAAAAAATTACTATGAAGAAAGTGCCAATCAGATTTCATTAGAAACTTTCCAGCCTTTACAAAATTAAATTAAACTTGGAAAAATAACTGTCATAAAGTTTTAATTTTAATAATCACATTTTCCCTTAATAGAACCTCATAGTGATTTATCTAATTAAACTACTTTAACTGAGGAGAGAAATAGAGGACTGCTGGAGGGGCAGGTGAATGAAGTTAGTGGCAGCCTCCTTTGTAGGTGCAGTGAGAGAAGGAATATGGGATCTTTCATGTGGTGAGGTGTGAAAGAAGGAATAGGGGATCTTTCATGTTGAGTAAACTTTGACATCACAAGCAAAAAAAGAAAAAGCTGGTTTGGGTTCTTTTTTCATCCCAAAGAGCAATGTTGATTAAAAAAAAAGCACATTGTTCTTTGCTTTCCTTCAACCACATTCTTAGAACATCATCCTTATTCCTTTGTTATCCTCAAAAGATTGTAGGGAAAGCCTGATTCTTCCTCATCATTATCATCTTATTTTATTTTATGTTAATTTAAGCATTTTTAGTCTTTCTGATTTCCTTAATCATCTTAAATTAGTATTCCCTTTAATTTAAAACTATATGTGTGATGTGTGCCTAGTGTATGATATGAAGAACTCCAAATAATAAATAGTACAGTTTCCTTTATTACTCATAACTAATATGATTTATCACAAAACTTATATTTTATACTGATATATAGATTATGATATGGATACGTTTATTTTACTTGTGTAGATGGAAATATGACACCACTTATCCCCGTCCATGTCACTTTGACAAAAAAAAAAACCGTTATGAACTTTTAAAGTAAGATTCAAAAGTGTCTTATGATCGCTTATAATAATGTGATTATGCAGTTTTCTCATTTAATACTGTTTTCATGTTTAGAGAGAGAAAGGAATAATGATTTTGCTTGTAAGATGATATGGATATTTAATCTTAGCTTGATTTAGCATTTATATAATGTTTTAGACTATTTAATTTAATAAAATCATTTTTACATTTTCATGTTTGTTATTTTTTTTTTTTGAATAGATAGCGCGCACATCTTCGTGTATGTATCCTAAGATTTTAAAATTTATTATATCCTAGGTATTGACTGATATTATATATGCCATACATGACTTAATTTCATATTCACTTCATTTTTTTAGGAAAGGAGGGACTAAACACCTTTTAAGGTTATTTTAAAAATGTTAATAATGACAAATACTAATGGTGCTTGATCATTTCTGTCCTATCCTTTGCTTTGCCAGAAGTATTTCTCGACTGTAATTATAATTAGAAGTAATCATTTTTAATTAACTTCTTCTTTACTTAATTGAGTAGGGCTAAAACAGGATTGCAAGAGTTTAACTTTTGCTTTTATTTTAGATTAACCCTTTAAATTAATTTGAAACATTTCACAGTAATCATTTATGTTTAAAAATATGGATGTGCATGAGATCCCGGCCTAGCCTCACCCATTATTGTTTTAGTCACATTGGGGCCAGTGGAGTCTAAAAGGTTCAATAGATAAGATACTAGCTCTGTTTGGTAAAATTTATTAGGAGCCCAAAAGTACGTTCAACAATATTTTTTCGTAAAACGAGATAATCGCCTTCACATATTTATTTTGGTTTATGTAAAAGTACTTCTCTACCGCTTTTTCAAACAAGCCCACTATCTAAATCCTACCACATGAAAGCTCCATGAACTTAAATTGAGATAAAAAAATCCATAAAAATGTATTTAATTAACAATGAATAAACTCATAATTTATAAAGAAACTGTGAGTTTAAATTTTACGTAAGATAAGATATTATTGGGTGATCTCTGAATATATTTGTAAACAGAGATATCAAAGTAACATCACATTCAAACGATGATGTCCAAAAAAAACACTGATTATTTTTTCTGGAAGAAGAAAAGTCAACAATATATGCATAGTATATTATTTTCAAGACGTGGACCGCAGGCTATTAAATCATGGAAAATTATCATCATGATCGGGCGGGTATGGGCAAAGCAACCGGATATATATGTGGGGACAGCCTCATCAATGGATTGTTTGGAAACCCATTCTGAAATCTAGATTTGGTTTCAAAACCTAGGTTTTACCTCAAAATCGAAGTTTTGTTCAACCAAAATTTTTTTCTCAAAAGCTATTTTAATTACAAAACCTCAATTTAAAATCTAGATTTTCTCTTTCTTATTTTTTCATCTTTCATCTTTGCTACTTTTTTCTTCTTTCTCTTTCCTCTTTTCTTTCCTACTTTTTTCCTTATTTCTCTTTCTTCTTTTCTACTTTTTATTTCTTTCTCTTTTCTCTTTTCTACTTTTTCTTTATTCTCTTTCCTTTTTTAACTTTTTTGCCTCGGAATCCGTAAAAGCTAATAACTTCCCAAACATAAACCACTTTTCAAAACCTAGGTTTTACCTCGAAATCTGTAAAAACTATTTTCAAAATCACATCCAAACAAATCTATGAGAGTATTATAAGTGAATGTTTAAGTGCGCATGCATTTGTATTTGAGAATCCATTGGGAAAGTAAATATGTGAAAAGAATATTATTTCAATTTATGTATAACGTGGTTTGAACGTATAAACCAAACAATCACTAAATTGGTTTATTTTAAGAGATTTTACAGAGTTTTTGACGAGTATTTGAGGAGAATTTTATCTCGATTTACGTAAAAGTGCTTTTAAAGTTGTCTTTCTACTAAAGGTCGTGATTGGTCCTCCACTAATGATACTCACCGATTTGACTAATATTATTGTGGCCACTTTTATTTTATTCATTCTTTTCCTCTTCCTTTTGGATGATCTCAAATATTATTTGAAGAAATATTCTATTTCTTAGTGTGTTTGGTATAAATTTCGTATATTACGTTAAATAATGACATTGCTTTGCTGTTCTAAACCAAAGGGAAAATATTGATACTTATGTGCTTGTTTGGGAACTCCGTTCTCCAAACGATGCATGCAAGTTGAGATAAAATAATTTCGAAATCCGTAAAAACCATATTAAAATCCGTAAAACCTCTAGAAATCCGTAAACTCTTTTCTCTTAACGGAACTCATTTCTTCCAACGGAGTTTCAAAACACACACTATTTTAATTTTAGGTTTTCCTTTGAATGCTTGTTGAGTTTATAGAATCTGATTGTTTGGATATGTTCAATAATTTTCGTGTGGGTGAAGTTATATGGTACATCGTAATTTTTGTATCTGAAATCAGTATAATGTCTATCCAAAATTATTATAATATATAAAAATCAAATCCCTTAACAATACTGACTAGTTACTATTTATTAAGAAATGTTTTATTTTCTATTAGATTATTACGTTTATTTTGGATGAGTATTCCTATTAAAAATTTCAACATCTACATAATAGAAATTTTCCTATTTTAAAATTTACAACTCAATATTTGTATTTTTACTTTTTAAAAGTATAACTTAACATAAATCCCTTTATAATATATTGGCTTCCGGAAAAAAAAAACTGGGTATTCACACGTAAATATTCTCGAATATAAGATAATCAAATGACATAAACAGAATATGTTCCAAACGTTTCAAGGACGATGTACATACATTCACCCTTTTCATGTTCCAAAAAAAATTAAAAATAAAATAATAAACTAGAATGGCCATGTCTCATGTTGGCTAAAGGAGCATAAGTGATGAGCATGAGATCCCACATAACAAAGGGTTCTTTAGGCTTTCAGGTGCAGATAAATATATGTCCTCCAAAACCATTTTTTTAATCGAACTTCCAACACCATTCCAAAATCAACTATGAAAGTACTTTATTACATTTGCAACTCTGCGTAGCTTTACACAAATAAGAGAGTGATAACAATGTGAGTGGCGTTTCCTATATTTATTGCTGTCCATTAATTTCCATAATTCCAAATGGAAACAAAAATGAGACACAACCATCTCAACCTAATACCTTAGATGACATAAGTGGGTTACATGCGTGGGTTAGAAGAGTTAGATTACATAAAGTGAGATCCTAAGGCACCTAAAAAAGAATCACAGGGCTTTCAACTGAACTTGGTAACTGAATACCTCTCTGCACAAAAAAAAATTGTACATGATGCCTAGATGGTCCAGTGATCTCAATGGCCACCTTCCACGGCTCAAACCCAGATGGTCCAGTGATCTCAATGGCCACCATTTTAAGTGAGAAGTCTCATCTTTTCATGCCGATTTTCCTTCGTTTGTAGTACTTAGACGGAGCATTATTACTGCTGGAAACTTGTTTTAATCGGCCATCTTCAAGTGAACATTCTGGAATGCTTTTGATCTGCAGTTTTTCGCCCTCAGAATTTGCCTGCTTATTCGCCTATGTACACCGAAAAAGCCAGTCAGAAAAATCTAATCTAAACCTCCCCTGCATTGAACAAAGAAATGCATGAAGTGTGTGATTAAAGAGTGATAAACTGAGTGTGTCATGATGCGAAACAACTCCTAGCATTGCAAACTGTTTTCCCAATATTAGAAGTTATTTAATCTCTCCTCTAACTGCACTCATGTATGGTATTGAAGAGAATTTATTTTAAAAAATCACACTGTAGCAGATTGAAGGCTCAGATGACCGTACCAAGTCAACTGGAGTTACAGGACCAGGGCCATCATTACCAGGATGATCATCGCTGCCAGTAAAAGCACTGCCAAAAAACACATTTGGTCATATACACACCATAACCAACTACTATCATAAAATTTCAAGACATCTTATTCAGATCTTAAAAGACATCAACTATTCATTCTTCTATATTAATTAGCCTAGGAAAGGTGGATCTCATTTTAAAGTAGAATCATTGGCAACATTAGTAATCACTAAACAGAGATAGTCAACTTCATTAATATATACAAAGCAACGTTTACGGCATTATAATGCTGTTTTGTTCGGAAGAAGGCAAAGGTAAGACATACCCCTCCATTTGTACATACAACGTCTCGTTTCTGTCAATCTCTTCTGCCTGATATGCTTCAGATAATAGACTGGACTGATGATCAAAACCAGTACCACAACTTACGGATAAAACGTCATGTGGTTTCCTATGTTTCTCTGCAAGATAACACAAAAAGTAGTGATTCAGCTAACACAAACTTGATTACCTATCTTTCTCATTTAAAAAAGTGGCTAACAGGATTAATTAATGGTACAAAACCTTGTGACAAAACTAAAGCTGGACCAGTTTCAGTCAAAGGCTTCTGGCACATGACGGTGCCTTGGAAGTCAAGAAAAGTACAATCCAGAAACTGTGATCTCTCAGAATCTGTCATCTTTGCAAAGCCAAAAGAAGAGGTCCACGTGTCCAGCACACTTGGAACAGCGGGCAAAACTATCCTCTCCACCCCTAGTTGCTTGAGCCTCTGATGAGAAATTGAAGTAAGAAACCTCATGTAAAATTGTAAGAACATGATTGAAATAGAGTATCGCAAAGTAACAATATTATATATGCAGAGATCACCTTTTCAAGCTCATCCATTAAAATGCGACACATCCCAAGGCGACGATACTGAAATCTGGTACCAACAAGAGGCACTTCTGCTACCTTCGCTCCATAGACCCTGGAAATGGAAACAGTTTATCAATTGGACAAATCAAGAAAAGAATATGAAATTCATTGGCCAAAAGAAAGAAAAGAATTTGAAATTTACAGCTCAAAAAGAACATGTAATCTTACAATGCCAACCACTTTATGATAACAGATCCTACACTTACCTAACAGTCGCTACAGTTATTACTTCTTCATCTCTCTCCAGAAATACAGTATAAAAACCTTGGAAGTTCAATCGATTAAGCTTTGACCTAAAAAGTTTAAAAAGAAACATAAATCAAGCATTGCGTCAAAGAAGATTACATCAATGTAAACACATTAAAGAGATATAATAATCTCTATGTAAGGTAAAAAGGTGCCACTAATTTCCAGATTCAACACGTGATGTTTTAAACATGAATCACAACACAAACATAATGAACCAAAATTTCAAACAAAAACATATTAGAAACACCATTCAAAGAATTAAATTTTCTGACCATCTGCTGAAAATAACATCTTCCACCAGATCCCTGCCTGAGTAAGATTCCTTCAAGGGCTCAAAACATTCATGCATCACTGAAAGAGCCACATTGAGTTTGCTGTAATTCTCCACCTCTAGGTCATTTCTACCATTCCCAAGATCACAATTCTCAGAGTCAACACACTTCAGCAACGTCCAGTTTAAATTGTTCACACCCACTGTAACAGGTTCTCCTAATAGCTTATGAAGGCCTGCATATATCTGCCAAAAACATATAAAAGAATGTAGAGCAAAATCAGGCTCCTTGAAGCTTTCTAGTGTATAAAAGCACGAGCATGTTCTAGAATATTTATCTGATACTAACCTTCAATTATCTTCTTGTAATTTATATTTAATAATAAGATTTACCCTTTAAGAAACCCTTGTATCAGTTCTTAGTTGTTATGGGAGCCATTAATAAAAGCGAGCATCATAAAATAAAAATTTGAAGCAAACAAGGAATTAATTCAGAAATTAGCAAGCATTAGGAGTGTGTTGGATTGCTGGAAGGCAAAAAGTTGTTTGCCCTGTTATATATATATATATATATTATCCATGATGAAGAATTGGACGTTAAGGGTAAAAAGTTTTTCCCCCCTCTAAAACTATGAACAACTGTTAGGACCAAAGTTATTTTTCCATGTGATTTTACAAATATCTCATAACTGTTTATAGAAAGGAGAACTACCAATGTGTCTGCAAAACACAACTTAGTTGCTCATTAAAAGAAGATAAAACGAAGTAGAGTTACAATACCTTTTCACACCTTTTTCCACAAAACCAATTTTTCAGATATTTTCCTGACCTTTCAACCGACCCTTTTCCCAAGCATTTAGCATGATCTGCATGAGATCATAAATAATACCATGTTGATCTCTTTATCTGTGCATAAATACAGACATACAAAAAAATCATAACCTGCACATATAGTAAATGTTGTATTATCTTACATTTGTGTTCACACTGACTGCAAGTCAAACATTTTTCATCATCAGCCCCATCCGTTTTTCTTTGGCGACAAATTCCACAACAACATGTTGGGCAAAACCAGTCACCTTCAGGAATCTCCTGGATAAGCAAAAAGAAAGCAGTCCAATGAAAAACCAAGGCCCAAAATTCTTTCCATATAAGTACTAAACTTGAATATTTTACAAAAATAAAATAATTAATCTACCTCCAAACCTAGGCAGCTTTGATGAAAAGAAGATGGGCAGTTATCACATAATATTAGTTCACCGCCATAATGACAAACAGAGCAAATGCCATCATTATCTTCTTGATGTACACATTTCGATGGTGTTTTTGCAGTGCCTCTTGTCTTGTGCTCATTCATTATTTGTCTCTGGAGATCTAGGAGCGACTTGCCATTTTCCAAAACAATATTAGCAGCTGCTGACCCGCAATTACGATGGCCAGTTGCATGACGTTCAAAGCCACCAAGACTATATAGCTTCTGACAGCAGCTACACTTGATGCCATCACGAGTTATTCGCCCCTCAGCCATTGGATGACTTGTGTCTCTTGCCTGGTAATGGACCTTAGACCTTGGTAATAACACACTGCACTCTATTAACCAGGACAGGACATTTTGAGCTTTTTGGTTTGATGAACAAGGAGCACACACCTTCTGCACCCTTTTGCTTGATCTTTGTAACCGAATAGGCAATCTTTTCTTCTGGAGCTTAGAAGATCTGGACTTTAGATTCCTGGAGGGTTTGAGCTTACAATGCCCAGTTGATCTGCTTTCTGGTACCCCATCTGAATTAGACAATTCAGGCTCCTTTTGAAGTAATTGGGACACATTGCGCAATAGTGTATCACTATCAACTTCATTCATGTTCTCTTCATTTATGCCCAAACCATCTGCACGTATCATTCCAGAACTAATCCACTTAGGAAGACATTCTTTTATGCACGCTCCACACGCTAGTCGAAGTGAGCCAAAACGCATATTTTGTGGTGAAAAGTAAATCATTCCCTGTCCTTTTATGGTTGGATACTCAAAATTCCATCCTTCTACTAACAGGTGTTTTCTTGCCTTTAGTATCATACATTTTTTAACATCCCTGGAGCTTTTCTCTGATGAATATACGTAATATCTCAAAACAGCTTCAGGACAAAATTCAGGTTCAATCGCATCTTCAACAGAATGATGTGGCAAAATTGCTCGAAGTGAGACATTGCTGTCAGTTGTAGAATACATCCTTCTCTGACTATCTTGGAACTCTAGCTTCCTCAACAGTTTCGGCTTGTATTGTCCATTTGATCTGCTTGCAGGTGAACTGTTTACATAATACAATTCAGGCTCCTTTTTAAGCAATTGGGACACGGAGCATGATAATGTATCACTGTCAACCGGACCATTGTTCTCTACATTAATTCTTGAAACATCCAGAGATATCATTCCAGAATTAATCCACTTAGGAAGACATTGTTTAATACATTCTCTGCATGCTACTCGAAGTGAGCCAAAACGCTGATTTTGTGGTGAAATGTAGATTATTCCCCTTTGTTTTATGGTTGGCAGCTCAAAATTCCATCCTTCTGCTAACAGGTGTTTTCTTACCTTTGGTATCAAATTTTTTTTGACATCATTGAGACCCCTCTTTAATGGAAGCATGTAATATCTCAAAACAGCTTCAAAGCAAAATTCAGGTTCTGCTATGTCTTCAACAGGAGGCGGCAAAATTGCAGGATGTGAAATATTACTGTCAATTGAATACGTGATTCTCTGACCCTCTTGGAACCACAAAGAGTCCATATTGGTGTCCTTTTCAATGTGTTGACAAACATCACGAAGTGTCATGTAAACTACCTGTTTTCCCTCTATCTCAGGTGAGGTGTACCTAAATTGCTTCTGTAGATAACCACCTTCTTGTTGCTTAAACTCAATTTTCCATCCAAGATATGCAATATGTTTCCTGACATCCGTCTTCACTTGTTCCCTGGTCTTCCTATCGGATGCAAGTGCATATTGATGAACAGAATCAGGGTAGAGTTCAACTTCAGAAAGTATCAGAGGTTTCCAATCAGTCGTCCTTCTGCGTATTGATAATTCTCCTTGTCTATTTCCTTTATAACACCCAGCACCATAATTTACTTCACCAACAGTACCGGCTTCTTGCCCAGAAATTCCTTCTGTCGATGGTCTAGATTCCTGCTGCACCAATCCTTCCTTCCCAGGGAAGGACATGTCTAAATCTGCCACCACAGTAATATTTGTCACTCTATCTCCTGAGGTCTCCCAATCACATTTCTCCTGGATAAGAATGATGCTACCACTGTTTCGATCAGCATCCAAGAAATCAGATGAGTCACCTTTTTCCAAATGGTTCTCAGCCAAACTTATGTCATGGACAACTGCATTACTAGGGCCACCATCACAAAGAACATTTGATTTGCTAGTTAACTGATTATCAGAACTTGAAACAGAATGAAAGTTGTCTGGATTTCTTTCCGGATTCAAGCGAACATCAGCAGTAGGTTTACCTGACTCTGGTTCTGGTGGTTCTGTTGAAACGTTGCAGATTGTTACAACTTCTCTCAGTGTAAGTGCAAAGTAGTCGTTAATCACCTCTAGTACCAGACCTCTCCACAAGTCTTTCACATTACAAGTCCAGTCCTTAATCTTATCGAAATCTTCTTTGGCACGCACATCATACCAGATTTGCTTTGCCGAAACTGCAACATAATTATCCTGTTCACTCTCTTCAACCAATTCAAGAAACACCCATATGCCCCGTCTCTCCCATTCCTCTGTAACTTCACTCCAGTCATGGGTAATACGCAGCTGACCAATATGGACTTTCATTTCATCACCCAAGTCGGGAAAAAATACGCATCTCTCCTCTGCCCCATCAGAGTGATCAAAAATAACACCTTCCCACCAAGCTTCTTGATAGTACGCATCAACACAAAGACCAAACGGGAGGTCCCAGTTCCCAAACCCCGCCAAAGGTGGTTCTGGTCTAATTAGTCCACGTTCATTGTAAATTGTGGAACTGGCGTCATCCAGAATAGCTGGAACTTCCACTTCTTCGACAAGATAATGAGACCCATTCTCAGCTAAGACATTGTCATATCGGACATAACGTTTCTGCTTCCCACATCGGACTACAGTCCCTGGGTGCCATGAACCCAAAAACCCATCTTCCATACTCCTCACCTGAAAATTTCTAAAATTTTCTTAGCACAAACGGTACATTTTAGACGAAGAATAGCCACACTGATCGTTATTGTTTTATTAAAATAAGACAGTGATAAAAGTGGGAAAATATCCGTACTTGCGAACAGAACTGTTATGGGACGGGACAAGGTATCACAAAAATCAAAAGTTGCATGACTACTTGGTCCAAAAAAAGAACAAAAAGAAAATAAGTTGTAAGGCCGCCGAAGTGAATACGCAACGAGCCGTTTACAACAACTCAACAGAGAAGTGGTGGAGGTGGAGGCGAAAATCAATGGGAAAAAAATATCATCGAAAAGCGAAAGGCAGCTCATAAAGGAAAGTAGAAATCAAATACAAGAAGAAAACAAAGGCCCTGGATTTTTAAACCCAATAAAAGAAAATTTTTGCATCTTTAATTTTTCTTAAAAAATTGTTTATAAACAGTGACATTACCTCCACTCTATCATTGATGATGAGCTTTCGTTCTTCATACCCTCGTTTGCGCTTTCTGCACCCAAGGGGTTCCAATTCCCCTACCGCCATTGAAGACTCCTTGTGAGCAAAGAAAAAGTCCTCATGAGATTATACGCACGTCCCAATCGCTTAAATCAAGATTTTTTTAAGGAAAAATAAATCTATCTGTCTATTTCTATTATTAATTTAAGAATATGAATTATTTTTTTATTTTTTAATCAATAAATTTTAAACCTTTATATGATATGATAAATTAGTAATGAATTAAAACCGTATTATGTTTATATACGACAATGAAGAAGGGAAAAAACGTGGCCGATAACTCCCCAAAGCAAGAATTAAGGGTTCCGATCACCCTTGCGGAGCAAGAAAAACCAGTCCTTAGTTGAAGACCAAGAGTTTTCTTCATGCATGATAATGGTGGGACCTGCTTTCGCAAAGAAGGAATAAAGGCTAACTTTCCCGTTTCCTATTCTGGGGCCGAGAGGAGAATGCACAATGCCTACCCCAATCGAGTTGTTGCTTGACGATTTCATCATTATCGATAGCTAAGCGAGATTACTGAATATTGAGCCACGACTGACTTACGTAGCCCATGGATGCTAGCTCCTGAATATGATCGAGCCACTGTTCTGAATCGTTTTAGCTTCTAAACCTCAATCTTTGAATGGTGCTCGACGATTTGAAAGACTGAGAGAGAAAAAATAAATGGAGAAACGAGAAGAAGGAGAAGTAGAAAGGCGAAAGAACTCAGCACAGGGAGGAGGAGGAAGTAGTCATTTAAACGCTGTACGGGTACGGCCACTGAGGGGGAGGGAAGGGGGGGCATGGATTCAGTGCATGGTTGGGCCAGCGCCCAGCGGTAAAGCTGAAGCCGCTTCTTGTTGCTTTTCTCAATAAATATAGCGTCATGAAAGGTTGAAATCATTCATCTTAAATAGGTTTAACCTTTTTGACCAAAAAAAAAAATAGGTTTAACCTATTTTACAAAATTCTGACCCCTAATTTGTTACATGCCTTTTTGTTTTTTCGTCTAAGCTTGACTTATAGAAACCTATAAAAAATTTGAATTTTAACATGTCAAAAAATCCAAAATTATATAAATATAAATGTAGTGGCATCTTCAAATTATAATAAAATAAAAAATAAACATTATATATATAATATAAATATAATTTTATTCTTCTAATTGGTAAAGGAGAAATTCTTCTGTGCACAATCAAACCAACCTGAGTCCCACATATCTTACTTGATAAAATTTATGTGTCATTTCCAATTATTTTACGTCTAATAAACTTATTTATTAAACATTTAAATAAGTTTCAATTTCTCAAACCGAATTTTTTTAAAAAAAAAGGTCAGTCCAAACATAATCGTATTGCAGCATTTGACTTTTACTGTAACTCATTAATCCAAACAGCACATAATGAGATTTTAAAGACATATTTTACTATCTGTTTCTTATAATTTTTATATGGTATCTAATCAATTTTTAGTCATAATTTTCAGTAGAATAGATATATTTATCTTTTTAAAAAGTTTTCTTAGTTACAAAACAGTGCAGCATGTGTGGTACTTGCAAGATTATTAGTTACTATAAGAAGAAACTTCTCAAAATCAAAGTTGTTTAAATTATGTTATCAAATATATTTAACGAATAAAAAATATTGGCGTTTAGAAGAGTAATAACTTGTAGCCAAAGAAACACACTCAACTCTCCGCTTATCTCCCAACAAATTGAAGCTCGCAGGGGTATCTTTTGGGAGACAGGCCCACTAGATACTGAATCCGTTTGAGAAAGCCGTGGAGAAATGATTTTACCATTTATGAGGTAAATGTGTGAACGAGATTATTTTGTTTTATAAAAAACACTGTTGAACGTACTTTTGGGATGTTCAAAAACTTTGTCAAACATTCCCACGGTCTCAAAGTAAAACACACGCCTTCTGTAGAAATTTTGATTTGAAGGAAACATATCCATTAACACATTTTATCTTGAAAAAATTCTAAATAAATAGATTTAAAATTCCACACACCCAAATTAGGTCATGAATAAGCAAAAACATAAATAAGTAACATGATAGCAATTATCTCTTTGAAATTTAATGCTTTCACAAAAATGTCCTTCATATAAACAAATAAGACACCCTCGTTGGAACACCACCGTCAGCAGGCCATAGAAGCTTCAAAGGCAGGTAACTAAATTTGGGCCTGCGGATTTTTTTAAAAAAATTGGAGCCAAGGTGTTGGAGGTGATACTTGATCCCACCTCACATTGGTTCTCCAAAAGATTGGTAACCATTAAGCCACAAAACCACTTTAATAGTGTATGTAAATATATAACACATGTAATCAAGTAATGTTTACTCAATGATAACACTTATAATACGAATGACAACATTTATAAATGTATTAACAATTTCAATAACATTATAAGTTTTAGTCATTGGATATACTTTTAAAGCGAATAGCAACATTTATAAAAATATCAAGAATTTCAATAGCAACGTTTACTACACAACTCAACAAAGTTGCAATACATGCACATGTACGTAGATGCAGATTATTTAACTTGATAATGTGAATGGAGAACTCTCTAATGATTCAAACAATCCCCTCGTGTTTAATCACATGCACATGTATGTAGATGCGGATTATTTAACTTGATAATCTAACTTGATGGTTCCCTCTGTTAAATTTATTTAAAAGCTGAGAAAGATAAAAATTAAGTAAAATAAAAATACTTGTCCAACTATTACTCCCAGCCTCTTTCTAAAAAAAATACATTTTTTTATACATGGAAGCTCTACAATAGGTTGCACGTCATCCTACCTTAGACAGTCAACACCTATCCCTCTAGTTAATAAAACACCCAAGGAAAACTATGGGCTCCAAGGTGAGAGAATGCCTCTGTCCATTTTCTGAAGCCCAAAATTGTCTGATTGGCCCATAATGGATCCAGATCGTCTTACATGTTCGTCACCTCACTCTTGTTCTCCCTATTCTTCGGCTCATAATCCAAATTTGTTTATTTGTTTCAGAATATGTTTATTTGCTTTAAGTTATGCATTTAAAGCCATTAGGAAACTACTGGGCACAATAATAGAGCACTTGCCAAGGGGACTCTGTATTCAAGAAGATGTCTTGCAACTCTCTTCTCGCCCTCCCAGGCACCCTCCTCCATTTTCACGTAACTGTTTCTCCTAATCTTAATTTCAGCTTATTATTCCAACTTAACCAACTAATTTGTTGTTTTATTTGTTAATTTCTTATCTATTTAATATTTACCAGAGAATGAAAAAGAGCTATACTACCAAACAGAAGATTATCCACCCACAGGATCAAATCCCAAGCACACTCCTCCAACGCACCCTCCATCTTCAGGTGAGTTATTGTGTCCGTTTGGGAACGCGGCAGAGAAGTACTTTTATGCAAGTCAAGGTAAATATATAGAGGAGATTATCTCGTTTTGCGGAAAAACATTGTTGAACGTGCTTTTGGGGAGTAAATATTGTACGGCTAACACACACACACACACATATATATATCTTTACCTTATCTACCTAATCTTTTGCCCATTAGAGTTCATCGTATATATGAGTTAAAATTTCTATCTATAGGCTTGTTTGGTTAGCCCGTTTGGGCAACCAAAATCCATTCATGCGCTTACCGAGACAAAATTCCTCTAACATATTTACTTCAGAATCTATGTCCGTTCTCCCAACGGACTGTCCAAACAAGCCCTATATCGCTTATGTCATACTTACTATTTAGTATTTGCCTCTGGCTTCCGTTTACGTCGCACGTGTTCAATCGATAGCCTAATTTTATTGGCAATTTAAGCGATTATTTGATATAAGAACAAACTCATTAATTTGGAGATTAAATAAATTACTTTAAAATATTTATATTTCTCGATTTTTTCTAAAATAATCTGTATAGTTATAAACTGATATATAATCTAATGATAGTGTAAATCCTTTTGACTCAAGCATCCATGCATCATAATTATTCTTAAAACACTCGTGATCATGGATTCTGATTTGGTGTTTGAAACATAGTCTCATCATTTACTACCGGTACGCCTTAAAGTCCGATAATTAATAGTGCATTGAACCATGCATGCAAAAATTTCATAGACTTCAAATTAAAGTAACGTGAACTTGTGGCTTATTTAACTTTATAGCTATTCATTATTTTAAATCACGGGGTTGACCACTTGTTTCATAATTTGAAGTAAACTTCAAAATGTTGTCGCTTAATTATTTACTTGTATCACATATCAATATATTAAAATGAGCTAATGCTCACATGCAGTATTTGAACTTATCTTAAAACAACTACAGCTATCAAATTACTTAATAAATTAGTAAAAATATTCCTAAACATTAAGCCAAAATATTAATTGACTCACCCTTTAAAAATCGTCGTAAATTTAAATTAGAGGTTAATGAAACGTTGCTCTTTGGTTTATATAGTTTGAAATCATATGTTTCAGTCACCCAAGAGTTAAAAATATTTTGGTTTTTATTAAAACATAGGAACAAAAATTGTAGACAAAAAGAAATTGTGGAATTAAAATCTAAATTGAGCATAAAGACAGAAAAAATTTATGAGTTTAATATTATACATTTTGTAATAAAAATATATCACACACATATATGAAACAATGTTTTATAATAATCAACATGTCATGTAAGTAATCAGATTTTTTAAAAAAATTATCCATGAGTTATATATGGCAAGTTGTAGAATTTAAAAAGGGAAGCGTTATATACATATGTAATATTGGCGCGTTGACCCAAAATGAATGGGCTGTGATGATTTAGATAGGGTCAGTGCTTATGTCGAACGTTTAACCCACAAACAACAACAACAACAATAACAACAACATCAAATAATAAACAAAACTTGGATATTCTGTCTCTGATCTCTCTCTATATAAATATATATCTCTGTCATCGATTTCCAACTCAACTCAATTCAGAAGAAGAAGAAGAAAAAGGACAGAGGCCGATATAATCAATCATAATGGCTTTGGGTTTGGGAGGTCCATATTTGTGCTTTTGCCTTCTTCTTGCTTTCGTGCTTGTTTCCAATGCTCGAACCACTACCACTCTTTTCTTCTCTCAATGTGAGTTCTTCTTTCTTTTCTACTTCTTAAAACTTAATATCTCGATCCTTGTCTTTTATTCCTGTCAAGTTCTTACCAATACCATGTAAAACATGTTAATTAGATTTAATAAGGCCAAAGAGGGTTTAATAGGGTTTGTATTTTCGTGTGTTCCTGGGTGAAAAGGTCCTTTCTTCTGTCATTTCGAATCATATCTGTCAGCTGACATGCACAGAGTCGAAGTTTTCTGGTTTTCGTAGTTTATTTTGGCCAAACCATGCTCAGATGGTTTTATTTTCCTTTCTTCTCTTGTTTTTTCAAAGTGTTAATTGTTCGAATAACTAATTTTCTTTAATTTAGTAATCATTAGGATTGGCGTTGATTATTAACCATCAGAATATTTACTCGGCCTAAATATGTACTTTTGGTTTACTAACTTGTTGCTCCGATCCATGAGTTAGGTTCGATGCATATGATCTGTCTCCTAAAAGACAGTCACAGATCATGGAAAAGAAAATGTTGAGTACTATATATTTGCTCTTATTTCTCAAAAAATCTCGAACACGAGGTTATAGACACACTAAACTTCTCATAGTCCAATGACTAATCCTAATTATTTCTAATTAAAAAAGTCCAAATTATCCATTATATCCCTCTAGTTTATGCTCATCGATGTTATTCATCACTATACGTGAACCCGTGAAGAGGAAACATATATATTACTTATATCCCCAAATAAAATATTCTCAGGTGCTTATATATAGCTTCTAAAATTTAGAAACAGTGCACTTCGTTTTAGTTCATGTATATTTTTATTCTTGACAATGACTAAAAATATTTATTCTCTCCTTGCGTGAATGCATAATATGAAAATAATGAATGTTATCATGTCATCGAAGTACGTGTATATATATATTAGAGATGCAAATAATATTGACTGATTAATCATGCAGATTATAAAGCGGAGATAAGTTTGGTAGGAAGATCCTTGAAAATGATCAGCCTTGACGACTACGGCGAAACCAGAGCAAATTCCAGACACGATCCTTCAAGGAACAGAGATAAGAGCCGAGGTAGAAAAGGTTGATTATCAATGAATTTATATTATAAACTAATTTAGATTCTGTGAAGTGAAAAATCTGTTTAAGTTCTTTTTAACCATGAGAGATAGAAATAAGATATTAACGTAAGAGGATATATAAAATTAGAGAATGTGATTCTCATATATATTCTCACATTTATGTGTGTGTGTCTCTCTCTCTCTCTCTCTGTTTGCGTGCTTTAAAGACAACTATTACTTATATTTCTAATGATTATCCCAATTACAGAGTTTATATTTATTACATACTCATTTTAAAATTGGGAGAACTGGAGAGAGGGACTTAAAACTACTAATATTTATTAGAAAAGACTATAAAAAATTAAAATTAAGACGAATGGCCAGATTAAGTTTAATTGACTATTATATTTTTAAGGACTCATTAGTTAGTCTCTTGAGAAAAAAATTAACACATCTTGCTTATATCTTCCCAATTCTCTTGCACTTTTATCAATCTCTCTTTGGATTTTCACTTCATAACCTAATGGATTCAAAATTTTGATTTCTTCACATATAAGAAACACTATATATAGAGTATACAAAGATATTATTATACAATATTGTACGAGCTTGTGTTGTTTAACACAATTGTCCATTTTCATTTTCAATACCTCATTTTAAGTGAAAACATCCATCGAGATTTTTGAAAATATCAAATTTTAATACATTAACCCACAATTGTTACTGTTGGATCGAAACATCCAAATTAAGATCTGTGTGGAGTAGATTTTTTCTTTCATATTTAGCTATGAAGAGATCATTTGAAAGCCCCATTCTTTTGGTACTTTGATGATTGATTACGTGTCCATCTACAGGTATAAAGAAAACCCTTTAATTTTTTTTCTTTGCTATATGATTCAGATAGATATTTTTTCACGATGAACCACACCCACACACATAGTGACGCACCCTATGGAAGTTTTCAAAGCTTTTATAATTACGGTTTAGTTTTTCTTGAATTATTTTCTCAGGTTTACATTTTTTTATTTTCTTTTATGGGCATGGCAAGACCATTACAATCTGAGAAATAATAATCATGTGGATGGGTAGGAGTTTCAACCCATGATGTTGGATTAAGAATTGAAAAAGGATTTTCTTCCTCTTATTACAAGTATTAAGGTTTAACTTTTTTTAGTTTTTCTGCAACGGAGATCGGCAAGAAATAATCACAGAAGCCAATGAAAGCATGGGCATACAATAATAAAGGCATATGAGTTATTGTAAATATGTTTTCATTGATTTGGTCCTTTATAATAATTTCAATTTGTATGGGACTTTAACCTAAATATTTTTATGACTTAGTCCTTCAACATAATTTTCCCTTGGTAATACTTAGAATCTAAGTAGGAGATCACAATATGCATAACCTTAGTCTATATCAAAATATACAGTTGCTATTAATTAATAAAATAAAATGATGTCAGATGCTGGCTTTTACTACCGTAAGAAACTAAGGAGCTCGTGGTCATAGTATGTGAAGACCAAGAAAGAAAATTTTAGTATTTTAAGCTGTTACTGTTACCCATGAACACTGTTTTTGCTTGTCACGTGAACACAAATATCCAACGGAGCATGTGGAAAGAAGCTTCAGTATTATTAATGGTCAAAAGGAAAAAAAAATTAATTCAGTTCACAATCAGTTGGTTCATAACTTACAAAAAAAAAATTTAAAAATATCTCATTTCTTGTATAAAGACTTTTTAAAGGCAATATGCAATAAAAGCTCTTTTGAACTTGGAGGGGTATTTACCCCAGATGAACCCGAATCCAAGCCATCTATTTTTTTTTTTTTGTATAAAAGAAATTAATGGTCAAAACTCAAAAGTTCTCCTCAAAGAAAGCACACAACACTGTAAATAATTTCGTTGCTAGCCAGAGAGTGAAACCACATGGTTCCATATTCTTGTCATCGTGTGGAGTGTGAAAAATTGCCTTTCTTCGAACTCGCGTTCTAATAGGTGAAAGCAAAACACTTTCACGTACCATCAATTCATGAGTAGCAGCAGCTTACAAAATTCAAACACACGTTATTCAGAATTGTACAACAAATCTTAACTGTCGGTTAACAGAACACCCCCCCCCCCAAAAAACAACACAACCATTATTCATAGGAGTCACTTTTTTTTTCAATATCAGAATAGCTTGAAAAGTGAGGACTTGGAGGTTTTCTGATTTCCTAGCCAGTGTTGCATGTGGACTCCAATTGCATCCAAGTACAAGCTACTCTTCCCATGGAAACCCACCACTTTCCCTTCTGTTGTAGTTGAAGTGAAAAACTTGCCTACTTCCTCACCATAAGGCCCATACTTCCCTCTACTTGTAAAGAAAGTCAGTGACTTTATCACTACTTGCCGCTCATCTTTAGCGATTGGTCCATAATACCCAGATACGCAAGTCAGCACCTCATGTGGATACTCCAGTTTTAACTGAGGTGACAGTAATTAACAATGATTGAGTCTAAGAGAAGATGGAGCATAGGGAAACTATAAATGAAATGTGCTTAGGGAAAAAAATGAGAAGTATGTCTGATGTATATAGTGTACCCGATGCATTGTTTCTCCTCCATTACTTCCATGCTTCACAGACCAAACAGATTGACCATTTCGATCGTACTCAATTTGAATTGAGCAAACGGCTTCTGGTACCCTTGTCAAGTAAATCTGCTTGATACCGGAGAAGACTCCATCATCCCAAGGTCTGCCTCCATCTCCTCCCCATGGACCTGGTCCACAAGGAGCTGGTTCTTTGATCACCCCATAAGAAACCTGGGAAAGATATTGGAAATATCGTGAATAGACCTTCGCAGAGCTTAAATTTCATTTTTGGTAGTTTTTTTTATGTCAAGTGATCTCTGAGAGAATCATAAGCAGAGCACTGAATCAGCAGACAAAGTCAATAAAAAATGAATACATCATAAAGAATGTCAAAAATAGATCACAGTTAAAATGATCCACTTGGGACGTTCTTCAATATCTTCATTATACTAATGTGTTCACCTGATTATGTGAAGGTTCTTGAATTGATCAAGGAATATACCTCTTCTGATGGTGCCTGTTTAGCAAGTACCAGTTTCCGAGGCAAAGCATTGTCTAATTCAGCAATGCCGGGTTCTCTAGGGACGACTGCATTGCAAGGAGGTGTACTCGGCGCAGCCGTTGTTACTTTTCCTTCAATTACATGCACACCAATAGCATCAAGAAACAAACCTTTTCTCCCATGGATGCCAACCACTTTCCCTTCTTTCAGCTTAGTGGTGAAATGAGTTCCTTGTTCATCTCCAAATGGTCCATACACTCTCTTGGTGGTGTGGAAAGTGAGTGACCTTATCGTTGCAGGTCCCATGTACATCACAGGTCCATAGTAACCACTTATGTGCGTCAATACTTCAGATGGAAAATCCAAGACTATCTGCAAAATCATACACAAATTGCTCATAAACCAAATCTACTCGACATTGCCACAGATTCATGATTTATAATTAATAATAACGTTTTGTTATCTCTCAATTCACCTTGTCAGTTTTGAACCCTCCTGTTCCACCTTGTTTACTTCCCCATATGGCTTCCCCATTTTGATCATACGAAACTCTAATCCACACGATCCCAACATTGCGCGACAAGTTAATTTGTCTAACTCCAGTGTAGGCTCCATCATCGAAGATACTCCCGCCATTACCACCCCAAGGTCCATATGTTACCACTCCTTCAACCTTTGAGGGTACCTTATCACCACGAGCAACCTGAAATAAATAATTTTGGTTGGAAAAAGAACCGTACTTGATATAATTGACACAAAGAATAAAACACCTAGAAGTTATAATCCAAGAAAATTCTCTTACCTTCTCTTTGTGATCTTTAATGGGGTCAGGCACCTTCTCTTTCTGCTCTTTACGGTCTTTAATGGGGCGGGGTACCTGTTGCTTGTGATCTGTAATGGTGTCAGGTACCTTCTCTTTGTTATATTTAACAGGGATGGGCACCTTCTCTTTGTGATGTTTGATGGGTTCAGGTTCCTTTATTTCAGTGACCTTGGGAGGGGCAGGGAAATTGTTTGGAATAGGTTTTCCAAAACCATCCTTCTGCCTTATAGCAAGGACAATATCAAAGCTCTCACCCATACTTCCTTGTATTACAGAGTAGCCAACATGTTCTGTGGTGTTAGCTAAGTGGTTCTGTGAAGGATTCATGGAGTTGACCAGGTAGTTCTGTGAATGAAGCAAACCACTGGATGGGTTTTGCTGCTGCAAAGGTTTCAGATACACTCCAATGGCATCTAAGTACCAACCACACCTGCCATGGAACCCAACAATCTTCCCTCCAGTCATAGGGAATAAAAAAGATGTCCCTTCTTCAACCCCAAATGGTCCATACTTTTTCTTGTTACTCTCAAAACTCAGTGACCTAACAAAAATTGTCCCCCATTGGTTTAAGCTGCCATAGTATCCATGTATTGATGTTAGGTACTCGCTTGGATAGTCAAGCTTGACCTACAACTCAAATTATATCATGTGATTACTATGATGCACAAAACATGTTTAGTAAGCACCAAATAAGCAAAAATACTGACACTATTTGGAATATTGCACTAATTCGGATTTTGACCTTTCCATAACATTCTAGGAAGTGTATCTTACAAGTTATATCCACTCACTGTCGCGTTACTTTGTTTTCAAACTTCAGAAACTTTAAATCCCATCAGCTTGTTCATTCACAGCCAGCCACATGTACTTCCTAGTTCAATTTTTGAAGGCTGAGGGGAAAGAATTTACCTTGTCAGCTTTGAGGCCTCCACTACCACCATGTTTATCAGACCAGATAGAACACCCGTTTTGATCATATTCAATTTTTATGGAGTCAATTCCAGTGCCATGAACAATCACAAATTGCCTGACTGTAGAGTATATCCCATCGTCCCACCGGGATCCTGCACTGCCTCCCCATGGCCCAACTGTTACAGGCTTCTTCCCAGAATCCTCAAAACTCTGCAATTCAGGTTAATCAAACAAAATACAAAAAGCATTTTAATCATATTTGGTTCAAGAGTAACATAAGCTATAAGCATTAACCATACCATTTCCCCCCCAAATGGAACAAGATTGATTGAAACCGGCGAAAGGAGAGTTGAGTTGGGACGACTGGGGAAAGACGAACAGTGATCTATGGCAGCACACTGGTGTGGTCGTGTTTAGGATTTAGTCTTAAAAAATGATCATGACGAAGAACTATGAGAAGAGAAGCTAATTCGGTGTTCCACGATGGAAGGAGAAGATTGAAAGGAAGGGAATCGGATGCGTCAATAGAAAATCAATTCAATTCTCAGGAAACATGAAATACCACCTTGTATTTCTCTGAAGGGAACAAATCTAATGATTTCCTGTCAACAATACCTGATTCCCATTTTCTGATAGATTCTTCTAATGGAGGACAGCATTGCCAGCAGCAGAAGGATGGATTGTCCTGATTCCAAGAGATAATGACACTTGCACCCAGAAGTGGCTTATATTCTTCCTCTGTTTCTTTTTCTCCTTGAACGAATCAATGAGACTTATTTTATTGCTTCTTCCATTTTGGGTTCGTCACTGAGATGATGGTGATGATGATGAGGATTCTGGTAAACGCATTTTTTTATCAGAACTAGAGGATGATGATTGCCAGACGCACTGATACTGACTTGCTTTTGCAGGCGGAGCGACCGTTAGTGACACAGCTATCTCTAACTAAATGTTTAGTTTTCTTCCACGTTGTCCCCCTATTGTTGTCTTGCCTTGTACATCAAATATAGGTACTTATCAAAGGATTCAACATTGTAAGAGACTGAGGGAATTCCTTCCGTTAAAACCAATCTTGCAGGTTTAAATGTGTAGTTTCAAGCGATGAACTTTTGCCTGTTTGTCCGTTATTTTCGTTGGTTTCCCAGTATTTAGAATTTTATGGATCGTGTTGATTGACCAGTAGAAATTTTTTTTGCATCTACTTGTTATAATAAGTTATATAATTTTATTACTATTTTAATATGTATTTTCATTGACTATAATGTGTATTAAATAGAAATAAAATTATAAAGTTAATAAATTTTAAAAGAATATTAGTTAAATTTAAAGTTTTTCTTAATCTTTGTACAACATATTAAAAAGTATTTATAAATAAGATTAGAAGAGTATTCCCTTCCAACCAACAAGTAATAAATGATTTTTCTTTGCCCTAAACAGGGGGAAATGCCATGTGTCTTGTGCAATAGAGTTAAGAATTATGTTGATATAATCATCCTTCCGTATGTTTAAAATTATATCAAGATTTCGTCGAGCAAAAAAAAAATTATATCAAGATGTCATAATATAAAATATTATTCTCAGTTTTGGACCAAAGCTTTTTTTTAAATACCTTGTTGTTGAACCAAAAAAGGAAGAAACTTGATACCTTATCCAGTTTATGAGCCCATAACTGACCAGATGAAGACATGGCCTTCAAAAAAATCTCTTAAAACTACTATTAGAGCAGCCCAAAACCATGTGACTTTCAAATCGGTTACTTTCTTCCCAGAACAGATGACAGGATTTTTATCAACAATTATGGTAAAACAAAGTTGGAATAAGGGAACCCACAAACGGATGAGTGCAGTGGTCAGTGTTGCTGACACTCCCTCAGAGATCGAGAGTTCGATCTCTGGGAGCAACGTTTGAGGGTAGAGGTAACCTGCCCTTGGTGTAAAGCACTTTATAGGGGTGCTCCACGTGTATTCCTCGCTCTGGATTAGTCGGTTGCCCCGGGTTAAGTTGAAGAAGGTCAAGGACTCAGGAAAAGGCT